>PVLA01003523.1:0-209171 GCA_004027455.1 Hydrochoerus hydrochaeris | reverse complement strand
CAGCCATGAAGCTATCATGCTGCTCCCTACATCTCTGATATTCTTAAGTTTTAATTTTAAAATATTAAACTACTTTTATTATTGGTTTATTTATTTACAAACAAAATATCTTACTATATTTTTCATTCCTTCCTATGGAGAATATTTATGTTGATAGACTGAAGATAATATGAATAATTTTTGATTATGCAAATCTCATTTTCATGATTCTATGTTGTCAAAGCATATTTCTCAAGTATGGTTTATGTTGGCATTTTATAAATGTTTGTGTTAATCTCAACAGCATAAACTTGTGCCCACATCGGTAAATTGAACTATATTTAGTTTTTATTCCCATTTGTTTTTATTGTTTTAGGTACCATATCCTCCATCCCATCTCATGTTGCTGGGGTTTTATTCTCCAAAACTTTTAAATATCTTACAAGGCAAACATAACTTTGTACATGCAATTACTGATACAATTTGGGAAACCAGCCTGAGTCGCCTGGATGTACTAGATTTAAAGAAAGAGAGTATAGAAGGGGAAATCGGGGGTTTCAAAGACAGAGAAAAATATGTAGTGAAAAAAGCAGTTATGAGAGTGATATAGATCTATATGTCAATGGATGTTATTAGTCCTTAAAAAATGGGAAAGGTAAGGAAACAAATTTCCCTATAGATCCTTAAGAAAGAACACAGATTCCTGCCATATTACTTTAAATTTGTGAAAATTAGCTATATAAGATAATGCATTTGTGATGTTTGAAGTTACTAAGCTCTTGGTATTATTCGTACCAATAATAAATACTGATGAGTCTGGGAGTGGTGGTGGACACCTATAATCCCAGTATTGAAAAACTGAGGCAGGAGAGTAGCTGTAAGCAGGAGGCCAGCCTGGGCTACAAAATATCAATGCTGGCCTGCACTGCACAGTGAGACCCTGTCTCAGAGAGATTAAATAAATAAATAAATAAATGCTGATGTACATTTTCAATATTTCTAAAATTAATTTATTTTTTATAGGATTACTTTCTTTCAAAAATTACTTTCTTTCACTTTATCATACTGAAGTTTGGATAGAAAATGTCACCAAAAGGTCCATGTGTTCAGAGGTGGGAGTTTGAAAAGGCGATTGAATCATTAGAGCTCTAAATTCATCAGAGGATTGTTCCACTGATGAGAATTTAATACGATAACATGACAAGGAGGTGACAGAAATAAATAAGAGATGAGGTCTAACCGAAGTGAGTGTGCTGTGGGACATGAATTTGAGGCTTGAATCTGGTCCTCAGCCCATCTTCTCTGCTGCTCTTTTCTTTTCTTTATTTCTTGACTGCCACAACGTAAAAGCTTTTCTCCGCCATGTCCTCCATGATGATTTCTCCTTAGAGCCTACTAACCATGGTTCAACCTTCTGACAGTGCAGCATGAAACAAAGCCTTCTCTTTAAATTGGGTAGGTTAGGCCTTCTTTTCTAGTGACAGGATACTGACTAATAAACAATCTGGCAGAGAGAAATAAGTCTGCTGCTAAAACAATACCTTAAAATGGGGTCTGAGTTGATTTGCAGCTGGCTTCTAGTAAGACTTTTGAAATTTAGGAGAATGGGGCCATCCTCAAATGCTATATATTGAACTTGTTGGCTGATTCTAGTCTCAGCTCAGAGGACCAGATCACTGATAGGAATCTGGAAAAGAGAGCAGTTGTGAGGTTTCTAATAGGCCTCCATTGGGAAGTGGAGTAGATACCATGTATGGTACATTCTGACCAAAGTCCATTTTGTCCATTTCCTAAAACTTTGGATGAGGCCATGTTTAAGTGCAATGGACTAATTAATCCAGTAAGAGCATTTCAAAATAGTCAGTGTTTATGCAGTGGCAGGGATATTGCTGCAGGTTTTTTTCCCCTAGGTTTATTGTACAAATTAGGAGCAAATGGCATGGCTGAAAAATTTAAAAATCTTACAGTTGGGCTAGATATGAAGATTATGTAATGTCAGGGCAGACAAAAAGTTGCTGGTGAAGAGATTAGAACTGTTCAAAAGTAGCCAAGCATGTTACTCATGGACAATAGGATATCAGCTTTGAGGGCATTTCAAGTAGCTGGGCATGGTGGCATACACCTGAATCCAAGAATTCTGCATGCCGAGGTAGGAGGATCACAGCAAGTTGAGGCCAGCCTGGTCTACCTAATGAGTTCAAGACCACACTGTACTACAAAGTGAGACTTTCAAAACACAAAAACCAACCAACCGATCAAACAAACATAAAAATATTTCATTAGATTCTACCTGCAAAATTAAAGCGTCCCAAGACACTGTGGTCACCAGGCCTGGGGAGCAATGTGTTTTTTCCAGTATAGTCATCCAGGCATTCAAAGATCACTGCACCTGTAGCTCAAAGGGGTCTGGCTATTACTAGAGCTGGAAGAAAAACTTAACAACTTGCTTAGGCTGCTGATTTGCATGCAGAGTTTCAGCATCATGGAGGTCTGTACAGAAATACAAAGTAAGGAACTGGGAGGCCAGGGAATTTGTGTGATGCTTAGAATCTGTGCTGGGAGACACAGAGAGATCCATTAGTGAATCTTTGTGGGGAGGGTGTGAAGCTAAAGCTACAGTGGAGACCCTAGGAAACTGGTGTTGCCTGGCATATGGAATGAAACCTAGAAATGCTGTAGGGGGAAGAAAGCCAACCCAAAAGAAGAGTCATGTGTTTCCCGCTGGAAAGGCTACAGGGATGGGGCTGCAAAGTCTTTTATATCCCACTCGCCACCACTGGGTGCTCTGCATGATGGACACGGAGCTACAACATTTAAGGTTTTCCCCGGTGAGTTTTTGTCCACTTTCTCTGTGCTATTTTCTATCCCTCATTTTTGGAATGGACATACTTTTAATTATTTTACCAATGTATGTTGAAAATTGTAACTTGTTTGAATTTTACAAGTTCTTACAACTAATAGCTTGTATTGAGTCTCAGCAGACTTTGGGCTTGGACATTCAAGCAGCATTGGCACTGTGGAGATTTCGGATCTGCTAGAGAAGAAGTTAATTTTCCTAATGAAATAAATATGAGCCTTTGAAGAATAAGGGTAAAATACTACGGTATGTATATAAAATGCCCCCAAATACTTAACTGGGAAGAGTTGAGATTTTTGAAATGTGATTGAATCATAACATCTCTCTATTCATTACTTGATCAATTCTCTAATGAAATTGTCAGTTTATATGGCATTATTAAGATGCAATGGAAACAAAAATGGGGGCCTAATGAAGGAAGTAAACCATAAAAGAATAAACATGGGGACTCACTAAGATGTTTCTACCTTCTCACCTGGGACTCTTTCCCTTTCAGCTGACATTATGTGAGCATTTTTCTTCTGCCACAACTTTCTATCATGATGTCACTGACTTGAAGCCAGTTAATCATGAACCAAACACATCAAAACTGAGCTAAAACAAAATATTTTCTTCTCTAAGGTGTGCGTGTCAGATTTTTCATTCAAGTGGCAAAAAAATCTGATACATCCAATATTAATTATTTTATAATTCTAAAATATTTGAGATACCATCTCTAATGTATATTTTTATAAAAGAAAAATTTAAATATATTTCTCAACATATTTTTTCATAAAGTTCTACAAAAATCATATATTTCTCTATATTTTATCCACATAGCAAAAGACAATTTTCCTTTTCAATAAGGCTCATTTTTCAAACTCTACTGAAATTATTTCCCCTTATGTCTATTTAAGAAATTATCTTGACAATATTTTCATCATCCTCTGACTTCTTTCCATCTGAATATAAACTTTTAAACTCAATTTTGTGATCCTTTCTCAATATTAAAATCATATATATATAAATTATAAAAAATTTTATTGAATTATGTAATGATTTTTACTGATAATAGAATTTATAGTGTTGTAATAGAATGTATAGTGTTACATATTACTAACATAATTGTCATGGTTTTCAGGGAAAGAATCATACTAAATTTGGATATAACATTTTTGCCTCCTTTCTCAGATATCTTCACTTCACTTGTAATACTTCTTGATATTTTTGAACAAAATAGTGATAATTGAAATCTATGCCTTAATTTTAGCTTAATGAGAATGTTTTGATCAATAGTACGATTTAGCTGTTGGCTTCAGTTTTAGATTTATAATTTGATAAGTGATATATTCTGTGCTATGACTCTTAGGAAAATAGTTTTAATTCAACTTGATAACAGATTTCTCATATTTGCATATTGTTTATTGTTGTTGTTAAACTTTCAACTTAAGACTAATTTAAGGATGCTTCAAAAATACTCAATATTTGTATTTCTCTATCAGTGGAATAAATTATATAAAATTGATCCTTTACAGGTCACAATTTTGATATCTACTGATTCAAGATAAGATACATGGAAAATATTCTTTTAAAATGTGACTGGCCTGAATGTATACAAATATTTTTTACTGTGACTATTTCATAAAAGTTACTATATATTACAAGTTTATAAAATATTTATACTTTATTAATTATTTTATGTATTGTAAATATGATTTAAAATGCACAGGAGTATATCTTTAATACATAGCAAATATTACACAATTTTCTCTTTGAGGGTAACTCTGGAACCTGTCCAAGAAAGACTGAGGAAAGAATCTATATAATTGCTGTATATTCTTCTTTTAATGTATTTTAGGTTATATTTTATTTCAAGGATTTGTTGTATCTTTTTTTAAAGTGAGATTTTTAATAACTTTTACATGTAATCTCAGTATTCTGGGAGCATGAGTCAAAGGTCATAGGAATTGGAATTTGTAGCCCCTTCTGGGCAATTTAGCTACTCATCTGGATCTTTTTATTTTTTTTTAAATGCAGAAGAGGAGAAGGAGGATGATTCAGAGATACAACTCAGTGTAAAGTCCCTGCGTTCAATACCCCCTGCTGAGAGAGAGAGAGAGAGAGAGAGAGAGAGAGAGAGAGAAAGAGAGGGGAAGAGAGAGATAAAAGCATAAAAACATGAAACAATATTAATTTTAATAATTATAGACATTAATAAAATATTTTCATTAGGAGAATAATAAAGTCATTAATTTTTTTTAAATGTCCTAATATACCATGTAAAAATAATTTAAGGATAGGAAAAGTTTTTTTTTTTTTTTTTTTACAAATGTCTGAGAGTTTAAAAATGAAGGTTAAATACAGTTTGCTTCTTATTTTTCTAAAAATGAAATTCTTCCTAAGAAAGAGAAAGCTGTTGATTTGTTCACAACACTATGTCCAGGAAGTAATTTATTCATGGGACCTTTGGACTACATACCCTTACCGCCCACAGTAAGAGCAGCAGGTCTTCTGCTGAGGAAGATGCATGTGGTTTTCTTGTGCCTCTTGTTTTTATCTAAATATAAATTTTTATTTAAACCTGACAATTTGTTGTTCTTTTTTGTACTTCTGCATGAATTCTCCACAGGAAAATAAAAAAAAAATCAGAGGAAAATTGCTCTACTTTTTCATTCCTTTTCCTTCTCAAAAACAATTGTAGGATCAAGGATCTTTGAAAAGATTAAGGTTATTTGTCTTTGAAAAATAAAAATTCCATATTAATATTTTAAGATTTCAGCTAATTTTATAGACTCATGAAAATGTGCTATAATCTATAGAATTTAACAGTTAATATTCACAATGATAGAGTTTAATACAAGTAGGTAGCAATGGAAATTTTTTAAAAAAGGAAGCGAATTATTATCAAGAATAACAAGCAATATAAGTAGACATGAGTCTCATTGGTAGAGTTCTTGGTCAGTGTGTAACAGGCATGGGTTCAAAATGAAATACCAAAAATGACAAATATCAAGTCAATACATATATAGCAAACAAAAATTCAAGTCTAGCTTACATAATAAAATTTCATTTTATATCATTGTATACTATTCTGGATTAGAGTGACTAAATTACTCAATTAACTGATTGCTTGTGCTGCAAGAAAATAAGAAAGTTAATCCTACTTCAAGAAGTTTTAAGTCTGTAAATTGACAAGTTCTACAGAAATAGCTACTCTTATACCTGTAAGTTATCAAAAATGAGCTTGAGTATATTCTAGGAAGCTGTTATAAAAAGTTCTTAGTAGTCTTTATAAACACCATATTAAAAATGGCCCTGAGCTGGGGTTTCTCCCTAGGCCCTCTGAATGCTAGATTTTTCTAGACAACAGTCATGATCAAAAAGTTCCTAAAAAGTTCCAAGTACAGATGATATATAATTAGAAAGATTGTCATCTTTATAAATAGCATTCTTTATATTCAAGTGCTAATATCAACTGAGGCCCAACTATGCTATAAATATATGTTTTCTTGATGTACATGCCAGACTAGGCGCCCAAAGCAAATAATCAAATCTCTCTTCTACATCCTTCTGAATGACTAATATATCTTCCCTGCATGATGGTTGGAGTCCATATCCTATTGATTTCTTAGAGATTACAAATGTATAGCAACAAGGTTCTATACATATCTGCTCTTTTATTGTCTTACTAATAATAGTCAATGATAGTTTCACTTGAATTCCACAAACAATATAAATGTGAAATCGTCTTGGCCATTCTTCCTCCTTATCTATATCAATACTCCTATCTACCCAAAATCCAGTGTGCTACTTTTTTTCTTTCCAAAAATACCTAAAACTCAACCAATTCTCATACATCTGCTAAAAACTCAGGACAAGCCAGCGACATAATTAATTCATAATCTCTGTGATTTTTATTGCATTATGCCAGTGTTCCTACTTTCATGTTTTCTCTTTTATCTATTCATAAACTTACAGCCAGAAGGAAAATGTTAAAATAGAGGTCAGATCATGCTTTTATTTTTCAAAACCCTCCACTCTATTGCTGTCTCACTCAGTAAAAATGAGCTTTAGAATGATCTACAGTATGGGACACATAGTTTAATTGTTTCTCCTTTTGAACTATTGACATACCTTTATTTCAATGGCTCTCTTGTTCCTTCATCAGCCTAGAGGACACCTCCCCAAGTGACACCATTACTCAGTTACACATCTCCATCAGGTTTTTGTTCAAGAGTTAAATTCATAACATACTTTGCTTTGTATTTCCCTACTGCTACTTATCATCATATTAAATAGTTTTCTTTACTGTCATACTTATGATCCTAAGGCCATTGAGATATATAGCCCTTTTGTTTAATGAAAAATTAGAATTGTTTTAATATATTCTGATAGATATAAAAGTTAAGTATGGTGTACATCAGGTAAATCATAGATGAAAGAAAGTCGAAGCTGTCTGGACAACATGGGACGCCAAATCATAATTTATAAACTGTGTTTGGGTCACACAAAAAGAGAACTTAGTAGAATTTAAATTCAGTACCTTGTGGTAGGAGGCAAAAAGTGACAGCCAGAAGTACATGAGTTCATGAGCCAAAATGCATGGGTACAACGAGATTGCTGAAAACAACTGCATCAGGATTCTGGGCAAAACGGTCTTCTCAGAATCATAAAATACACTATCATAGTAATGAAAATGATTGGACTAGGTTCTCCTAAAATGGTCTCAGTTCTTACATCTATAATCATGTCTAGCTATGAAATTGTAAGTATACTTCCAAGATGTATGAAGTTTGGCACAAAAGAACCTTAATAAGGATGTGAACATCTTCTCTGTTTGCTGTTATTTAATTTAATAGCCAAGGAAGCTAATTTTCTTACTCAATGGGTATGTATTTAGTTTGTTTTAACAATTTCTTTATATTAACTACTAAAAACCATGATAGAAATCAAAGTACCATTGAAAGCTATTTTTCGTGTTTCAAAAATTCCACTTTCAGAACTAATATTACAAATAAATCTCAGGAATTACACATTTTGTTAGGTGATGTGACAGAGATCTGAAAAACATGCTTTAAATTGTGTGTGTGTGTGTGTGTGTGTGTGTGTGTGTGTGTTGATATGTGACCGTTTTCTGGTTTTGGTTTGGTTTTTGTTTTTAGACATGAGTCTTTTTTAAAAACAAAAGACTTTATATAGGAAGTTGATTCACCTCATTATGGTTACTGAGAAAATCAGATGCAGAAGAACTGATACTGTTTCAAACGAGTCCATCAGCCTGAAAACTTGAAAACCAATGATGTTACATTGGTTTTCAGTCTGAGTTTGAAGACAGAATAAAAGCAATGGTTCAGTTAAAAGACTACTATTCATAGAAAGGGAATTCTATCTTATTCTGCCTTTTCTTCAGTTCAATCCTGGTTTAGATTAGTGTAGTCCCACTCATCCTGGGGAGACCAGCAATGTACTTAATACTACTGATTCATATGCCAGGCTTAGCCAGGAATTCATTTTCAGAGACTTTCAAAGTATTCAAATATTCTGGTACTTTCTAGCATAGTCAAAAAGACACATAAAATTAACCATTACCCATATTAAGGTGAAATTTATATAAGCATTACACTGAATTTATAATTAAACAGCTCATTAAAACTTCTATTTGCCTGAAAGGGAAACATGACATTCTCCAAAACTATTCATGCTTTACTTTCTATGTTATAAAACTTTAAGGCTATTTGAATGTCAATCTGTAGTTTAAACAATGGCAGGAAAAACTATGTAGAGTGATTTTCCTGTTGTGCTCATTCCTTAAAAAAGAAAAATGGTAATTATAATTTCTTCATAGAGGAAAGCTTAAAAAATAAGAATCAATAAGGAGAAAATTAGTTGCTCATTGCTTGCAATATTTATTTAATATTATAGTATAAGTCATGCAAACTCTGGGGAAAGAGGAAATATCTATTATTTAAACATTGAATCATGTTCCAACATTTTATTTTGAAAATAGGTATAAATTGAGAGTAAAAAGATAGTTTTATGTCAAATTAGAATGCAAAATAGAATGATAAGTTGCTTTTTCTATGTAAACAGCAAACTTTGCCTACTGTTTATTTGAGGTTCTTAGGTATCGTAACTAGAGCGATCACATTATGCTACATCTTACTGTGATACCAGGCCTCACTAAATCACTGTTTCCCAGCCTGGACTTGAACTTGCTGTTCTGCAGGCTCAGACTTTCAAAGTGCTGGGATAATAAGAGTTTGTCACCAAGACCATTCCAGAACTAATTCTACTGGATAATTAAAATTATCGAAAAAGTCAGGAAAATAATTATATTAATGAATAGAAAGTGCATTTCCACTTAAAACACCCTGATTTAAAGTTTGGAAAACGTGTTTAAATCAAAATATCAAAAGAGATAATCAACACCGCAGTGTCATCTAATTTCAGCATTACAGGAGCTTCATTGGTTAGCTTCATGTCCTGTATATTTCCTTTGTAGAAAAAATATGAGACTGTGTACTGTTTAGCTTTCTTGTCATCATACTCAATGAAATAATCTAGAAATCTTCTTTAATCAATTTCCAAAGCATACATCAAATATGTTTTCTTCATTTTTAATATTATGTACTATTTTTACTTCATTTCAAAACTTTTACAGACTTCAACTGTGGTAATGGTTTATTTTATTGCCCTCCATGAAAACTCTACTTCCTTGAAAAAAATGAAGATATTAATGAATAATAAATTACATCAAAATTAAAGCTTGAAGAATGAATATTGTTAATAATCATGGGTTTATAGAACTACTAGATGTTTCTGATGATCTTGATGGCTTTGCAGAGAAGCTTTGATCTTGTCTTGAGCTCACACACGTCTAGTAGTCAGCTGTTTGTGAGCAGTGTAGTAAGTTAACCAAAGCTCGGTTGCTAGACTGTGTTCATGTTCATTTTCTTCTAGGATTCTAGAACAGGACAGCATGTGTTCATGATGATTTGAAGGGTCCAAGTGAGAAGTGTACAGTGACTCTTAAAGTTGAAACTGAAATTTGAAATATTGTCACTCTGGCCATATTTGATTGGTCAAACTTTGCAAGTATTAGCCAGATTTAAGGGAAAGAGAATATGGAAATGATAATTGGGTCAAAGACATTGTGTAAGCATGACTGGATGTGAAACAGGATGGAGAACTCGAGTTGCATTTGTTTCAACTGATCAAAAATTCTAAAAAAAAAAAAAAGAAAGAAAAGAAAAAAAGTTCTAAAATACATTTCCAAGCAATATCAAGACTTATATATTTAGAATATAAATCATCGTACTGCTCAAATAAGTGCATAGTTTATTATTATTATTAATGTACTTACTAATAATGTTTATTAAATACAGAACACTTATGTCATTAAATATGATATACTTAATATATTAACTATTATTATGTCATGGACTTTTTAGAACTATATTTAAATAACATGTTCACTTATCCAATATTATAAGTTGCAAATTCCTTATTAAGAACTGCATTGTCCCTTTTACTGTTTCTGTCTTCTCTCTGATTTCATCTTTTAATAATTTCTGCAAGAGGCTCTCCTTTGACTTCAGAATTGCATCCTTAGCTTGTCAATTGAGTGGTCAATGTGCAGCAAACACAATTTGAATATTTGCTAAAGAAATGTATTAATAATTAATACAAACACATACCACATAAATAGTCATGAACACAGTAAGAAATTAAGCGCAGTGTTTGGGACAGTCAAGACATAAATTCTTTTTCCTTAGTTATAAAAATATATCATACTTTCTTCTTCTTTGGTCTTTGTTATCCTAGATAGATATTTTGTGGAAAACACAGTAGAGTTGAGTTTGATGACAGGCCACTTAATTCAAATTGGTTTTCATGCTGCTACAATGCATACAAAACCCATATATCTTAACTTAAAAATTGAGACTACTAGAAATTTTTATGGCTTCGCAAAGTAAGCTCTTCCTGCACTCAAATAGTTTCACATCAAGTTCCAAACCGCCTTTTATCTCCACGTACTGCACCAACTAGACCAAAAAATGGAGTTAGAAACATTAT
The DNA here is from genome assembly GCA_004027455.1 of Hydrochoerus hydrochaeris. Lineage (NCBI taxonomy): Eukaryota > Metazoa > Chordata > Mammalia > Rodentia > Hydrochaeridae > Hydrochoerus > Hydrochoerus hydrochaeris. The sequence continues at coordinate 198,280 of PVLA01003523.1, read as the reverse complement.
TGGATCAAGTGATAAAACTGAGTGATGGGCACTAAATTGATATGTTATTATCAATATTACTATAAAATATTAAGATAACAAATATTATTAATATTACTATAAATATTAATATAAATAAATTCACTGTTACTTTTCCTATTGTTAGAAAAACATGATATATTCAGAATGGAGGTGTATTGTGTAATCAGGTTCTCAAATATTTCTAAAATTGTGTGTGTGTGTGTGTGTGTGTGTGTGTGTTGAGAAAGAGGGTAGGGAAAAGAATGGGGAAGACAGAGGAAAAAAGGATACAGTGAGAAGAAATGAAAAATAAAAAAAATACTTGACTAAGTGGATCATTATAATATTTATTAACTATGTGGAAGATCATTTACTTTCTTTGTAACACATTCATAATTTTCTTTTTTTTTTAATTCTTTTTTTGTCTTTTTGAGACAGGGTTTCGCTCTGCAGTTCAGGCTGGCCTTGAGCTCACTTTGTAGCCCAGGCTGGCCTGGAACTCACAATGATCCTCCTGCCTCAGCTTCCTGAGTGCTGGGATTACAGGCGTGAACCACCACGCCCGGCTCCCATAATTTTTCTATTTGATTTATTCCTAAGAAAAGTTACCATTATATACTATCATAACACATTGATGCAGAATTTTTCCCACTCTAAACTTGGTTACCATCCTATTCTTCCATGTCTCCTTAAAACTTTGTCTCCTTCATGCTTTTGGCATGTTGTTAACGCATCGGTATCCGATCAAAGAACTGTACCCTTCGGGTAGGATTTATTCTGTGGATTTTCTTTAAAGTGATATGCATCAACAAAGACTGGGAAGGAAAACCCAGTTATCATTGTTTTCAATGATTTCTAGAGGACAATTTACAGCCTGATAATGTGATACAGAGAACTTGGTGTTCACATAAACTGGAATCAGGACTTAAAATTAATCTCCCTTGTACTCTCTCATTGCTCCCACTGTAATGTATGCCTCTAAACCATCTGCAGTGAAACTTCCTATCCGACTTCTTCCTTTACTGACATAAATCGCATGCCATCTAATGTTTTCTTGAATTTTCAACAGTCTACATCCCTATAATACTTTTGTTTCCCAAAGGTAATGTATATCCCTCACAATGAAGCAATGGGTCAGTCTTCCCCGGTTTAATCACATTTTCAGGTACTTGTAGATCTTGTTAGATCTCAGTAGGTTAATGGAATCGGAAAGAATGGAAGGCACACTGCAAGAGCATAGTAAATAAGTTACATGCCTTGTGCTGACAGTCTTCGGTGATAGACGGGCAAACTGGTATATGAAAGAAAAACAAACATTGACACCTTTGAGTAAGTATTCATTTTTTCAGCTGTTCTCTTTAATTTCTTGCTGAATTGTCACTGAACATATACTTAGAAACTTCATAAAAATAGTATAGGCCAATGCCAGTTTGTAGTAGAAAACTTTCAATCAAACTCAAGCAGTATAGACTCAGTTTTTTCATTCTTTTTTAATGGAATTAGATGGTTGCTTCAAAGTGTGCAGTTCTGAGATATTTGTTTCTGCTTAACACTGACTATTTTTCCTGGAGCTAGATCAAGCTCTGGCCAGTTTTGCCTTTCCTAATCACTGACATCATATAGTTGGCTTCAATAACTTTCTTACCTGTCACTTCTGTCATCATTCTTCTTTATGTCCAGGCATATTATTGCCAGGGAATGGTTTAACCTCTGTCACACTGACATTAGTTCTTTTCATCATAAGTTTTCTATCACTTACCCGCCATGCTCTGAACATACCTTCACAGAAGGAACATTTGGATAGTGGAAGCAGGGAGTCATGTATTGTAGCCAAGTTTTTCTATAGGTGATTAGAGCAAGCAGCATGACACAAATGTTCTCTCTCTATGGCAATCACATAAACTCATTTTGGTCCTCAGGTGAGGTCATGAGAGCAAAACAAGATGAAGTGCTTGGTTTTCATGCTACAAAATATATAACCTATAACTGAGTCGAAAAGAATTGTTGGTATGTAACATATGTGCCCAAGGTGTCTTCTGACCCATAAAAAAAGTTTTGAGTTTAGTTTTTGGGTTTGACTGTATTGCCAGAGACATGATTTGTTGTTTAGAAAATGAAATTAGAAATAAAAGTGTTCAGAAAATGGGATTAGAAATAAATTAATCTATATCATGAGATGTATAGATTTGACATAATGAAATGCATTTAATCAACTAAAGAATAATGAATAAACCTTAGAAAATATATAAGCATTTATATAGTTTAAATGTAAGGATTGTTTATATATCTCTAATATTATGGAACATAAAATACAAATTAATGTTAACAAGTCAATGTAGATATTTTTCTTTGTGTTCTACAAATTTATTATTTTTTAAATAAAAAGGCAAAGTTGATAGTATTCTATCACTTTTAAAATTTTGGTGCCTGTTCTTAGAGTACTCTTCCCACGCATTTATAATATTAAATGTAACTCAATATTTTAGTGCTGAAAACTGTATAATCAACATCTTTTGTTCCCAAACAGCAACTGCTTATAATTGTTGAGATGTATAATTGCAATTTTAAAAGCATTGGAAAAATAATGGGTACCTAAAACAAGGGAACACATTTTCTGCACTTTTAACTATGCTTTAAGATACAAGGTAATAGATTCAACCCTTAAACAAAAACTCATTCATAAATTGCAGTATTTAAGATACTACTTGGATCTGAAATAGTGAAACGTCCCAAAACATTATTAAAAGGCATTCGATATGGCAAGATGTTTCAAAAGGGCTTTTGTAAGACCAATGGCATTTTAACATAAATTAATGATTTTCAAGTTTTTGAACATCAGCTAATCATCTTTGGAGTCAGTGAACTATAACTAGAAAGTAAATAGAAAAGGGGAAAAATATGTGCTCTGGATTTATAGTTTTAAAATAAGATTTTTTTTTTTAACTTGGTGCAACAGTATCGCCTAAGCTCTCCTGTTTTAAAGACTTGGACTAGTGTGCAGTGCTACTGGCAGCTGGTGGAAGCTTCAAGATGGTGTGTAGAAGGGAAGTCCACTCATTAGAGGTCGCCTGAGGCAGCTTGAAGGACACTTGGGATCTCCGTTCATTGTCTCTTTTTACCTCCTGCTGCCTGGAGGAGGGCAAATGTGCTCCGTCTTGTATATCCTGCCAACAGGGTCTGCCTCACCAGAGACCCTAAAATCACAAAGCTAACTTTGTGATGACTGAAACATCTGAAATTGAGTCAATACCAGTCTCGCCTCTTTTAAGTTGTTTTTCTAATTTATTTTGCCACAAAAATAGAATGCTGACTAGCACATGCAGAGATTGAGACTGTAGAATGAGGCAGTCATATCCTATTCTTTTAATGGTGTGAATGTGCCACATCACTGGGAGACAGAATAGCATCACCAGTTGATCATAAGACTAGTCTTGGTTGAAGATGGTAGACACAAATAGCTCTCATCTTTGTGGTTATTTTTTCCTAAGGCACAGTGATCCAGTCTCTTCAATGTAAGTTCCTCATTCTTTGCTTAAAAAAAAAATAGAAATGGGATGAATGACTTGTCCTCTGCATGATAATATTCCTTTCTCTTTCAGTGACAAAGTGGTTTGGAAGCCATGTCTGCTGCTGCTGCTGCTGCTGCTGCTGCTGCTGCTGATGATGATGATGATGTCATACACTGGAAGGGAACTTGATCCATGACCCACAGCCAATGAAAGAACTACCCAAAAGAGGCAGTAGATTGCAGCTGACATCACCAGGTCCATGAATACCCACTTCTTAGTTAAACCACTCATCCATTTCCGTTTAAATATTAGTCTAAGATAAAACAGCCTTTCTTACAATACAGGTTTTTAAATCTAATAAATAGCATTAAGGTAAGGGGAAATAAAAGAAAAATGAAGGAAAGTTTGATTTTAAAAGAACTTGGTCATAGGCAGACACATTAAATACAAAGATAACTAGATCTAAAGTTTGAAATAATTGTCAGAATTTGATACTTAGATAATTCTTTTTTTTAAATGACCAACTAAGAAACTTTTAAAAATGGTTTAAAGAAAAAATATTTATTTCATAGATACACTGCTTTATCTGATAGGAAATATTTTTAAATGCATTATTTTCCTTCACTGGACTGCTCATCAGAGAATTTTTTAAAACAGTTGTTTGTAAGGCACTTTGGAAGTTCTCACTACAGATAAATTTTTATTTATTTGGTGGAAAATGTATTTCTTTATCATGGTCATATTTCACAAAGTTTATTCCAAAGAGAATGTTCTGCGCAGTTATCTTGCACTTCCAAAGAAGCCTCTGTGACTAGGTACATTGAAATTTTACTTACAAAGGAGCTTAATATATTTACATATGCATTGGAAAAATTTTAGAATCCTGGGATGAACTGAAAGATGAGGTACCAGTTCAACTCTTTGAATTGCTTTACACTGCCTCTTGCATTTGAACCTTGTCATTGGGGAAGTTTCACATATCATACCTGAAAGACGTACTGACCTCCATTTCCAGGGATCACATGCTACACTCTTCACTGAGTCTGCAGTAAGGGCTGCAAACCCCACCCTCCCATGCAGTCATAAGAAAAGGATCTTATTGCTAATTCTTCATTTCCTGTGTAATGAGGTTGACAAATGGTTTTGACCCTGCTTTGGAGAGGTTACCCAGTTTTGGAGATACTGCAGCCCAGGAACAAGGTGACTGGCTTTTCTTAACTATACGTCCACATGTGAAACATCAACACAGTAAGGATTTCATTTAACATTCTGCAGTGACTATTTTTCTTTTGTACTCTTAGCTAGGATAAAATTGAGAACCAGATTTAATGAATCATTGCAGTGTAGAAAGCATACTAGGTGTGGAAGAATCAAACATTTGTAATGAAGTGGTCTTCACTGCTTCATACTTAATTGTATTTAAAGTGTACATAGACTTTGAAATAACTTCTATAAATTTAGCTAGTAGAAACAGTGAAGTAAATCAACACAGAAACTTTAAAACCACATTTTATTGCATGAAAAAGATAAAGACGATATAATTATTTCTTGGAATGAGAGTTTGCTCCTTTTAATAGATCTAACATAAAATTATTCTCTATATAAAATAATAAATTAGATAGCTGTGATATTCAGAAGGGATTTTAGTGATGAAGTTTGATTCAAAATACAAGCTATAATAGAATATTTTATTTGTTTAATAACATGTATGCAGGCATATATATGTGTGTATTAAAGGTGAATGGAAAGAGAAAAATCAACAAGAAATAGTACACAAGCACATTTACTGTTATTTGTAAACAGAAAATATATTTTTATATCTATGTATTTCTGTTGTATTTCAACATAATTTAACTCATATATTTTTGTATGTATTACTAGTATTTTCTAAAAATGTATAAAGTAATTCATGTCACTGTCATTGAAAACATGTCAATTTAAACCAATAAATACCAACTAAACACAGGAATAGAAAAACTTAGGCCTAAGATTGATGTGAAGCCAAGGTCTCTTAGTCTTGACTTTTAACAAAACTGAACAACATTTATGTTCAAAAATAAAATGTTAACATATACATTAAGCCTATGTTAACTCTAAAATGGAATAATTGTTTAGTTATAAAATCAGATATTTTAAAAAAATATCTATACTTCCCTGGAATTTAAGGAACATTGAAACACATTTGATTTCAAAATTCTGATGTCCAAATGCAATAAAAATATCTTTTCTGGAATAATGATCATAATGATAGGGAAAATGTTTTAAGACGAGTAATAAGGGTATATTTTTCTGTCTTCTTTCTCTGCTCTTTGTTTTAAATTTTCTTGGAGCCAGCTGACCATTGACTAAAATCCTAACGCAAAGTAACCTTGCTCTCTAAGTCATATGTGTGTTAGATTCTTGCCCAAGCAATGAAAAAATGACTAATACAAATGATAATGGTACTGATGAAATGGTACTAATAGAAAAACCAGATTTTCACAAAAGAATGAAATGTGCTAAAAATTAATGTCGATGAGAACTAGTGATTTTTTTATTATATTAAAGCAATTAATATCAAATCTGAGAAGTCATCAAAACCAAAGGAAAGACACAAGATACTGCTTCTTAGAGTACTGTCCTGGAACACTAAGATTTCCAATCATTGAGATACAAAACCTGACAACCATAATTAAAGTAGTTTTGGTTTGAAGCAGAGGAAACATGGTAGATGGCTGTGTTGGAGTAAAGATGCTTGATTCATGGTTGCTGGGAAGCACAGGACATGAGCAGTGCCCAAGAGGAAAAAATGAGGCCTAAGCATAATACTTAATGTCATGCATTCATGACCCAGTTAGACACAAATAGAAGTGTGGGTTTGTATTCCCCTTGGTGGCTCCCAGGGCAACATGACTGACACAAGAGATATTAGCCACAATATTCCAACTTTGTCAGCTTGACATCCAAACAAATGTCCTTCAACTACATACTCTCCAAATAAACACAGCAGCAACATAATGATTCCAGATAATATGCTACAAATACCTTCAATACAAACCAAACACAACAGCTCCTTCCCAGTATCTCAACAGTAACAGAAATCACTAAAACATCCAAAGAAAGGTCTCTGGGGAGAATCAAAGTGAACACTTAGCTGTGAACCTCTGTAAAAAATGAAAAGGAAATTGCAGAATCCCAAAGTCCAATACTACAATATAATTATTTCCATTCCAAAAGTGAGGAGAATGAAGATTAATTCACACACACACACAACAATGCAATTTCCCAGCCCAACTAGGGAACAGTTAATTGTATGATTCCCTATCTGGCATCCAGAGCTTATGGTGATGTGAGTGAGATCAAAGGGCTTTGGGGAGTCCACTCATATGACCTTGTTGGCTGTAGCCCACCCAGCCTCCAAACCTAGTTTGTAAACGTAGTCTCACGTTTTCTTTCCTAATGTCTCAGAATTTCTGTGATCTCCTCTGTACTTTTGGCTTCCTTGCCAGAGAAGACCTTAATTTCCTTTCATTTGATCTAGTTTAACCTCTCATTTGTCCTCTTATTTGTTACATTCAACCTCTCATTGTCCCTCTCTTCAGTGGGACAAAGTGACCAACACCAAAAAGTTAAAGGAGGAAATGTTTATTGTCTTGGTTACTTTTCTCTCATTGCTGAGGCAAAATATCTGGCACCCAAAATAAGGGAAGAACAGGCTTATTTAGCTCTCTTTTTGTGGAGGATTCAATCCGCAATCAGCTGGTCCCAAAGCAGAGTGGCACAGCACCGGGGCAGTGCTTCAAGGCAGCCGGCAAAAGCAGCCAGGGAGTGGGGCTGGCTGTCCTTCCAGGGTGGCTGTAGCACTCACCTCCTCTGTGCCCACCTGTTAACACAGGTGGAGCATATTTACAAAATAAAGGGTCAGCCTGCCCCCGGAGCCTGTTCACACTTGGGCTGCAAGAAATGAAACTTCTCAGAGCTGTTCCAACTACAAAAGTCATCCCTGTCACACTCTGTTGCTGGCACCTGGCTCACCTCCCGAGCACTCCCCACCAACATCTCTTAAAAAAACTCTTTTCAAACCAATTGGCAGCTGAATTTGTCCACAAGGCAGTCCACCCCCTGCCCAATAAAGCTTTTCTCTCATGGCAGAATGTCTGGTCTGGTTTTGAGTGGGTTCCGGTCCATCACAAAGTAAGGATCCTGGCTCCTGCTGAATCTCTTAGTTAAACTTTTAAACTCCTCAAGTTGACACAACGTGTCAACCACAACATTTATTTAGCTCATACTCTGTTGAGGTTTCTGTCCATTGTCAGCTGGCTCCAAAGCAGGACAGCATGGCACATAAGCATGATAGAGGAGAAAGATTTCACGGCAAGGCAGCTGGTATGCAACCCCAGTCAGCCTTCCTATCCCATTATATTCTGGCCTGGTTACAAGCCTATTTGTTGATGAGCTTCATCACATCCAGGTTTGACCTTCTGTTTTCAATAAATCCATTCATCCACACCCAGAATTATGCTAAAACAGATAGTGGACTGATCCAATGTTACACACCCAAAATCCAGCTATCTCCAGAAAGACCCACCTATGAGTGCATGAGGCTTTGGGAGGAAATCTAGATAGAAGCCCTGACACCTCCCACACCTTCCTTGTCAATCTGGTGAAAGCATCCTTGACTCCACAATTTTACTGTTGCTTCACCTGACAACCAGCATTTTATGGGTTACACCTAGTTCAGCTGTCAACAGGAACAAGAGTTAAGCTCCTGGGAGCATGGCTTCCGTGGATTCCTGAGTACCTGGAGGAGGAGATGACTGAACTGTATCCCAGTTAATCAATTTTCATTTAGGAGCTTCTAGAGCAGAGGTTCTACACTCTGTGTTCTCAGATGAAACTTTGCACTTTTGGCCTCTAGAACCAACAAAATCCAAAATCTTGCTGAGTCTGAGATGCCCTCAAAGCATCTTGCTTCTTCTTCCTGTTAAAGTAGTACTTGATTTCTTTCTAATAACATCCATACCATCAGCCATGATATCTGCTTTTGGTTCAATGTTATCATATTCATTTTGGGCCAAATTTTGAGTTTTAACATTTTTTATTCTTTGCTTTTTTTTAACCCTTAATTAAGACTATAACTCTGGCTAAAAAGATCCTTCCATACACATATGGCAACCTTTGTGTTAGGTGATCTTGAAATTTCCATCATCACGTTAAATTCAACCTAGCTCAAAGTTTAAGGAATTTGGCAACATGCAAATTTTTTGTCAGAGTGAGTTATAGCCCCGTTACTCTTCCAGTCAATATTCTAATCTTCTGAGTTCCAACTACAATTACCCTTCAGCCCCTGTGCGTACACTTTCAGGCTTTGTCCAGCTAAACTTATGTAATTTTTGTCCATGTTCAGTCGCAGTCACTGCAACAACATCCCTCTTGGTACCAATGCTCTGTGTTAGTCAGATTTCCCAACACTGTGACGTAGCACCTGACACTTAAACCTTAAATTGACCTACAGTGTCAGGATATTTAGTCCATAGCCAGTTGGGTCCAAGGCAGAAGTATTATGATGGGAAGGTGTGGTACATCACAGATGCTTAGTTCATGTTAGCCAGACAGCAGAGGAGTAGTAATTGAGAGGAAAAGACAAAGAACAGATCTATTAGATGATTCAAGCCTACATGACCCTCCGAGAAGCACTTCTGGTGGATTAACTAATGGTCAACTTGTAACATCCAGCTGAGGTGAATCAGCATGGTGCTAGGTGTGGAAAGCCCACCTGAAGATTGTTGTCAACAGCAGAAAAAGAACTAGTGGGGAGATAGTGTGCAGTTGACTCTCTGGGAGAAGTTTTTCATTGCTGATTTTCCTGATATGACCTCCACTGTATTCTCACTGTCAGATGAGCTCAGGCTCTTGCTGTTGCTGAGGATGGCTATGTTTCTTCTGAAGAGAGCTCTGCTTCTTACTTTAAGCATCGCTTCCTGGTTCCAGTGCAGATCCCTCAGCCTGTTGCACAGGTCCTTCATCTAATTGGCACAGAATTTCTAGCTTTGACTACAGAACTTTGAGCCTTCCAAGCACAGATCCTTAATAGAGGCTTGTATAAGACATTGTTGTGGGCTCCTGGCCCTCAGTTGGACACATGCAGGACACTGCCTGTGATTCAGGCCTTCAGCTCGATTCTTTGGGTCTCTGGTGCATGGACAGATCTCCCTCACCCATCTACATATGACTCTTTTGGTGAATATTACAAAATAATACTTTAATTTATGTCTCCTATATTAAATCTATTCCTTTCTAAAGCCTGACTTCAACAGCACTCAATGCCTAATTACTTTGGTGTTCCTCAAAACATTCTAGTTGATAAATTAAGCTTTACCATAACACATGGTCATCTAGTATCATGGAACAGAACAGGGATACAAGGTAATAACCATGGGAACTTTGATAAAATATTTACATTAGATGGCAATCAAATAGCATTATGGATTCATTATTGTTATAAATATAACATAAAAATATAGTTTAATAATGAAATTAATGCATATTAATATAAAAGGGTCATGAGCCAAATGAAAATATTAACATTAAAATAATTGACCTTTTTAAGTGCTAGAAACAAACTTTAAAAACTGAAATGATTAAAAATGGAAAAACAGTAATATAAATATATAAAACATTTAGGAACCAATTTTTCAAATTATTTTTATAAACTGTTACTTCAACAATGCTAAATATTACCCAGAAATATAAAAGCCTAGGTAAATGGAAGATATGGAAATTCTCCACACCCATATTTCTTCATCCATGAGTTTATGTAGCTGCTATTTGAATATATATGGATATATATTTATATGGAAAGACAGAGACAAAGAGAGATATAATTGAAATACAGATTATAGGAAATAGGGAGATAGATCCTACATCTATAGATAGATAGTTACATATATTATACATAATAATACAGCTATAGATAGGTAGTTAATAAAAATAAAATTTAAAAGCTATACATATTTTATGTGATGTCCATACTGCATACATATTGTACAAACTTATCATTGTTCTTTAATCATGTATAAAGATTATTTTTCTTATCTTGCATTATATTATTAAATTAGATTATATATATAATCTAGAGATAATTTAAAGACACAGGAAAATGCAAGTATGTTGCAAACAAACATTATGCATATTTTATATAGGAGGCTTAACCATACATAAACTTCATATAATGGGATAAAGATCTTGGAATCAGTTGCTGGCACTGTAGAGGGAAGCTGGGCTGTGTGCTGTGCTTTTGAGTTGAAAATCCATGTTTTAAGACACTAGCTTATTCCTGCATGTATATAGTACATGTAATTCAAGCACAATCAAAACACCAGCCTGCTTGCTTTCAGAAATTAAAAATTGCACTTAGAATTCACTTAGAAATAAAACGTCTGTAATGTAACTAAGTTTTGAGAAATAAATGGAAATTGCTGTACTTACAGAAGTTATACAGCTATAGCAATCAAGATAGTGTTTTAGTGTCACCAACTTAGACATAACACATTATGGATCAGAATATTGAATCCAGAAATACATCTACTTGCATATGTTCCTTGATTTTCAATGAAGTTGCAAAGGGAATTCAATAGAGAAAGTATATGTTTAAAAATGGAAGCATAACAACTGTATGTACATATGCAAAACAATAAATACTTACCTATACCTTCCACAATAAACACAAATGTATTTATAAAGGATCATAACCATAACTGTAAAACTGGAAGAAAATGGAGTTAAAAAAAAACTCAATGAGTTTACAATAATTCCAATACGAAAGAACAATCTATGAAACTTAAGAGAATTACCAGGTTACATTTCATCAACACGGATAATGTCTTGTCTTTGAAAGACACTGCTAATAGAATATGAAGAAATATGCACGTTAAGACTGGGAAAGCCTTTAGCAAATCAATACCTGACAATGCATATGTATCCAGAATATAAAAGCAAAGCAAAACCAACCAAACAAAAAGCCCTCTCAGTAATTAATAACTTTTAAAAGGGAAAATTATTAAAATGAATGGCATTGAATCATAATGTAAAAATATACAATATCATTTTCATTAAAATCATAAAAAAATAAGCCAAAGGTGACAGTATATGACTGTGATCCCAGCACTCTGCAAGACCAGGGCAGAAAGATCTTCAGTTTTAGCCTAGCCTGGGCAATTAGCAGCTTTGGGAGACCCTGTCTGAAATTTTAAAAAGTAAGGAAATGATATTCAGAGGCTGTATCACATGGTAAAGGCCTTTGGTTCAATCCTGAATGCCATCCCCAAGAAAATAACATGAAAATCTAGACCTCAATAAGATGATATCATAGACCTACTGGAATGTTATAGAAATAATATCACCCATCTAATCTTAGTATGGTTTGCCTTCATCATAGCAATATCGCCATTTGGAAGTCATAGTTCTTACAAAGTGGCTACGTACTCCAGCTGAGCATGTTCCTGAACACAACAATGTACCATCTTTTAAGCGTCTGATTGATAGTCACCCTGTCTCAGTATCATCATGATGTATTACTCAGAGCAGTCAGAAGTCTCCTTAGCTTCAAGAGACTTGAGTTACATTTCCGTTATGGCTAGGGATTGTCTTGTACACACTTCTAAAGAGCTGGTGAGGCTAGAAGTATCATTGCACCGAATCTATTGTCTGCTACAATGGTGACCATTCATTCTGTCTGTAAGAAATTCCTTCTAAATTCCTTATTATTGTAAAAGAAGAGTGTATCCTCATACTATGATTATCACTAGAGTCACTTATTAATGATAAGTTATTAACATGCCAGGGTCACTGCATATCCAGAGCAAAGCTCATCTAGAAATGACCATCCGCCCTAATTATGGAAACACTGAAAAATGGGCAGATGCTGTATTTGTGTTATAACTCTTGCAAGGAGTTAATCCTCTATTCTCTGACATATAACTGACATAACAAGTTTGTTTTTATAAAATGTGGGCCAATATAGACAGACTGTTTTTAAAGTTTCTAAAACTCACTTCCCATGAATTCCCAAATTTAATTACCAAGCATCACACTATTTTCTCTTTATGGTACACTTATTTAAATTATAAAGCAATATACCATAGCCCTTTTCTCTTGGACTCACTATGTTATCTCTTTATTTGAGGCAGACATCCAATAATTGTTGTCTCTTTTCACAAGGGTGTTTTATATTTTAGTTCTCTAAATAATTATCTCCCTTTTATCACTGTGTTTTGGCTGACTTCTGCATCAGAACCATTATTAAGTAATATGAACAATTCCCACTAAACAATAGTTTTGGGAGATTTCACAAGAAAATTCTACAATCCTAAAAATGTTAGACATACCTTAGAATGTCTTATCAAAAGAGAAATATAGCCAGCCATGATAATGCATCCCTATAATCCAAGTATTGAAGAGGCTGAGGCAGGATTGCTGGATTCAAGGGCAACCTGGGCTAAATAGTGAGTTCAAATCCAGTCTGCAATGCAAAGTAAGACACTGTCTCAAAACAAAACAATGAAAAACAAAATGCAGCAAATTTTCTGATTTTCTTTGGCAAATTTTAAAGCACTCTATCACCTGTCATTGTGGTAAAATTCAGTAAGGACTAATGCTCTATCTTTGTATAAACATATGAATGATTTCTAGTTAGGATTACAGAGTTTTAGATGCTTCATTTCTAATCATTATGGGATCAAAATAAATTGGATTTTTTATAGTTTTGAGTAAATTGATGTAACTATTTAAATATAAAGATTCAACCTACAAATTGAATACTAACATCAAAAATTATCCTTGAGAAGAAAAAGCAATATATTTAATGTAAAAATAAAAGGATAACTCGAGGTTAGCTTTTATACTTTGAAGGTGTGGTAAGAAGAGAGGGAGAAATAAAAATCATATACTTTCATTGAACCTGAGGTAAACATATTATAAACTATATTTTTCCATTAAAAATAACTGTCTATCCTTTCTAAATATTAAAGAGATGCTTACGCACTCCTATAGAAACTTTTGGCAAAAGACAAAATATACCTGAGAAAATATGTCTACAGTAACATTTATAGTTTTAGCTGGAAAATAAATGTGAATCTGAATCTTTTCTAAAATATTTTCACTGTAAGTATGATATATGACACAAGAGCATCATAAGACTAATCTCACGTTTAGACCCGGAATTTCTCATAAGAATATTTTTCTTAGGGATTGTAGTTGGTTCATATACAGTGATTTGATATAACAGAGTGGTCTGGGAGTATTGCTTAAAGGTGGAGCACTTGCACAGCATGCAGAACTTCCTATATTGAAATGTCAGCCTCGGCAAAATACAGGGACACTCCATATTCACTTTATAAAGCTTTCTTCGATGGTAATATCTTGCATGCTTTTTACAATATCACAGCTAAGACTTTAACATTGGTACAGTCCACTGAGCTGTCTAGATTTTTCAAGTTTTATGTACATTTATTTGCATGTACATGAGTACATACTTCTATGCAGTTTCATCATTTGTCTGTCCCATGAAATCACAACTCTAGTATTTTGCTTATTTCTTTTATAAAATTGTCTCCTAAAAATGTATATAATGTGAAGGTCATTAATTCTCTGTGTCACTCAAATACGAGGAAAAAGCAAAATTGGAACTGGTTACACTGTTGTTAGAAACATGGATGGAAAAAGGAATGATTGATATACACGAAAAGACTGTCAAGTGACACTCATTCACTAGCTGAAAATGTCAGCAGTTCTAAAAACTATGTGAATATTTGTAAAGATACTACTAAGGCAAAAGCTGAGTCTATAAAAGATGAATTCTTTAGTGATAAAGTGAATACAGGTGAATATAAAATGTATGACAGATAAGCCCATTATCAAATAAATATAACATAATATCTAGACATCATTTCATTTTTAATAAAATGGACATCATATTTAAATGTTTGTTATTCATTTTTAATGCTGTATCAGCTCGCTTCATACATGACATGAGCTTCCTCAGGCACCCCTGAGACATCTTCAGTTTCACATAAACCAGGATGTTCAGAATCCTTACACTTGTTTTAATGCTTTTGATGTCAGTATCTTGAAATTCTTAATCATTTTATTTATTAAGTTTTGTGAGCATGTAGAGTTGCACATTATGTGTTCTACACTTTCTTCCCACCTATTTTCACAAAGTGTTTCTGACACCTGATGAACACTGCAGTCTAGTAAAGTCACAATGCATGAAGTGCAGTGAGATTCAAAGCAAATTCAAGGCAAAGCTCTACTGACGGCTTATCCCAAGCTCACTCTGAATCTCCCTGAAAAATTCATGTATTGGCAGCCATGGAACTTCTGTGCTCATTGCAACAATAGCTATGACTGAATGAGCAAAGTTTTAACAGCACCATGGAGCCACTCTTTTCATGTGAACATTTTGGTACTGACCAGGATGCTTTCAAAATTACTACATGGACATAAAAACAAAACAAAAGCAACCCTGTAGATCCTGTTCCTTTCAGTCATCCACAGCTATCAGTAACCCAAAAGCAGGCAGTAGTTCATACTATGTATAATATCACGAAATAAAGATTTGAGCACTGTTTTAGTTTTCTAAAATATATATGCACATATGAGCTACAGTGTATGACTTCGTGATTCCCCATAAGAGCTGTGTTCTTTTATCTTCATTTGAATTTGGCATTAAAAAAAAATTAAACAGTTATTGGAATATTGGGAAAAATGGGAAATTTTTCAACCTGATAAAGGGAACTAGAGAAAGAAAAAATAAAGCCAATATTACATTTAATAATAAAAGCTGAGTGATTTCCTATGGATTGAAGAAAAAAGCAAAAGTGTCTGCTTTTATTATGCTTGCAGAAATTGCAGTGGAGTTCATATCCAATAAAATAAAATAAAATAAAATAAAATAAAATAAAATAAGAAATACAATAAACTGAAGGGTAGCTTAGAGAGTAACGGCTGGCAGACTTGATAGCGTGTATTTATAGTCTCACCTACTCCCCGGGCTGAGGCAGGAGATAACTTGAACTCAAGAATTGCACACCAGTTAGGACAATGAAGAGAAAACAAATGAAAACTTGTATCACAATAAAATAAAAGTGGGTAAAAATGTTTCATTCACAGACTGCAGTCATTTAAACAGACAATTCAACAGAAGTTACAAATAACCTCTAAATGTGAGCTTGAGCTTCAATGGGAAACAATATTAACACAGTAGTACTGTGTTATATTTTTGTATCCTGTCAACAAATAAGAGAAACATACATAAAGCATGCCTTTAAATGTTTACATACATAGTAATGAAAAATTAAATTATGTAGTAATATATTTAACAAAATATGTATAATACCTGTACAATTAAAATTATAAAATATTGCTATGATATATCAAACAAAGCTGAATAAATGGAAATGTAGACTGTGGTCATGTGTGAAATGACATTGAGAAATGTCAATGAACTCCATATTTTCTCTAAATTCAGCATATTTAACAATAATCCCAGAATTTTGAATAATATAAATCAATGTATAATTTATATAGAAATACAATGTTTTAACTTTTGCTAAAAATATTTCAAAGTAAGGAACAAATTTAGACAGCCTACACTATAATTTTAAAACAACACAAATAATCAGCATTCAAAAAAAATGTGAGAATGGAATTGAATTAAACATATCCCTAAATGAACAAAATAGTTTAAAAGTAGTCCATGCATATATGATCAGATTATTTTTCCAAACATACCAAAGAGTTTGTTTTGGAAATAAATAGTTTTCTTTTAAAAACTGAGCATTTATAATAAACATAAATCTCTACTTCACACCATAAAAAATAATTTTAAATGGACCAGAGAATTCCAAGTTGGGGATAAAATTATAAATTCCTTTGACGAAATCCTGGGAAAAAATCCAAGTAGCATTTGGCAAAGATTTTTTACACAGCACATAGAAGTTTAAATAGTAATACATAAAGTATAGCTTAATTTTAATGAAGCTATACTTCATTAAAACTTTTGCTTATTAAAATACACTGACAGTAAGATGAAAAGACAATCTATAGAATGAAAAAAAATAATTGTGTATCAAATATAGAACAGAAATTATCACAACCAAATAAAGAGCACTTCATATAAAAATAGAGAAATTTAATTCATCAAAGATTACTCGTATATATGTGTCTGTACATTTGTGGCCAATGCCTACATGAAACATTTGTCAAATGCATTAATCATTAGGCAAATGTATATTACAACAAGGAAATAGTACTACATAACCACTAGAGAGACCAAATTTCATATAACTAATTATATAGTATATTGGCAAAAATATTGAACAAGTTAAACTCTCATATACTGTAAATAAGAATGCAACAGACTGCCAATAGCGGGTGTCAATAGCAGCACACCAGAAAATAAAATTGCAAGTATTGCAAATGGGACTGAATAAGGCATTTTGGCATGTCCCAGAAAGACACAGCATTTTAATCAGAATTTAAACAGATCTGTGTACAAACAGAAATACATGTTAATCTAAATATGAACCACATGAGATAAAAAAGCACAAAAAATTTACTTGAATTTATCCCATTTACAGGAATTCTATGAAAGGCAAGAGTGTAATGAAAGAGGGCACTTCAGTGGTTTGCAGGATGCTGAGTCTGAGGAAAGAGCCTGACTACAGGGGGGAAAGGGATTTTGAGGAAAATAGACACATAAAATTATAGCAAAAATAAAACTTATGTTATTGCATGGAACCGACAAAAATCTACATTTAAAAATGATATTGTATCTTAAGAAAATATTTTTTAAAACTTAAGTCTCTGTCATCAGAAATCTAGTGACAAGCAGAGACTTTTCAGACAGGATGTCCTTTCTTTGATTTGTTTTCTTTTGTACATAACTTAGATTTCCTTTCATTTTTTAATTTTCAAAAGAAGAATACACATATGCTTGCTTGGCCAGCACTCTACCAGTGAGCTACATGACCAGCCCACCTTTCTTTTATCATATATATATATATATATATATATATATATATATATATATATATATGTGTGTGTGTGTGTGTGTGTGTGTGTGTGTTATAACATATATTACAGTAAATCTAGATTTCTACCCTCCTGTTGATGTTTTGTTTTAAGTAACACAAGCTTAAACATACATAATGTTGATACTGAAGATGTTCCTCCATTTGGAGATACAGAATTGCATTAAAAATTACTTCTTAACATATGAAACATATGAAAATGTATGCTTTCTATTGGATTTTCACCTAAGTATATTTTTATTTTCCATTTGTTATGACTGATCTAAATTTTTCACCACATTATGAACAATAAATTGATTCCTTCTGGGTAATTGGTTTCTTAATAGTATTTCCTCATTTTTCCACCAGTGATTTGCTTAATATCACTTTACAATCATTATGTATTTGGAAATTAAACTCATTTGGCAAGTTTTTCAACTGTTATCTAAAAGTTTGTCATCCTTATTGGTGTTTTATGTAGTCAGATTTCTTAAAATGTCTTGCATGGTTTTCTAGCACTGGGTCATATTTAGAAATGGCTTTCTCAAAGGACAGTTATAAATCAAGTTTCATATTTATTTGTAATAAACTCAAGGTTTATTTTTACATACAATATTTTGACTTTATAGTACTGTCTTTATTGATTTTACCAATATATAGTTTTAATTAATATTAAAGGATCAGGAATAGTCCAAACATTTCTATTGAATAGTTAATTTCAAGTAATATTTTGGAAAGCCTTTTTGCAGTAGAATAATTTTCCAAGTGCATTTTAGGCAATTTTTTGAGTTGCAAGTTTAATACATTGTTCATAAAGTTAGACAGATTATAGCTTTATATCTGTTTAAACCTTGAGCTTAAAATGCAGTTTAATATTTGGCATATTACTAACATGTCACCATGTGCTTGCTGTACAGGAGTTTTTGAATATTTTTCTCTGTATAAAATTTATGATCAAGGTGTCAATATTCCTTCAGATTATTTATATTGTTCATATAATCTTCCTAAAATCAATAATGGTATTTGTTTATATTCATATAAGCAAGTTGATTCATTAAATTTTTTACCAATGATTTCTGCATAAAACATTCAGTCATCTAGTGAATAATTAAGAAAAATCTAAAAGAAAATGTGAAAATTAACCGTAAATTAATATCAAAAATATTAAATGTTTTACTTTACTTGCATATATATTTTAAGTTAATATATTGACATGTTTTGAGATTAGTAAATATAATATAGGTAAAGTGGTGTATTTCCTTTATATATTTTTCAGTAGCAAACAAAATATAGCAATAGTATAATTGTCCAAGCTTGGTTTTTTATCATAAATTTTCAATATCATTTCTATGCCAGAAATCATAAGGACAAAAAGTACCTGTGAATAATGAGAAACAAACCTGTACACATGAATTATGGTTTAAACCTTGTCATTTTAATAAAAAGTGACAGGAACGTATTATGCTGCTAGATGAAGTTTCAGCCTTTGTTGCATGATTTGATTTCATTGCGACCCATGAGGATAAATTGAAATATTTAGTTACAGTCAATTTTTTCAACCATTTTCTCCTCAGAAACAGCTAAAACAACATAGACATATAGCTTACTATACTTGGCATCCTAATAAAAATTCTGAATCTTTGCACAGCTGGATCAGTTTCTCAGTTCCTCTTCATCTATTGAAATTAGCAGTTCATATACTAGATAAGCAAATCGATTTACAAATAAATATTTTTACAGTCATTAAGGATATGAGTGTGACATTGAAAGGTAAGTGAAACAAATCCTTTAATATGTACAGCCTGCAGCCCAAGAAGTTAATATTCTGCCAATATGTCTATTTTAATATGTTTACAATTAGCTGTGCATGTCTGTTTATGAAAAACATGCCATTATAACTCTGTTATTTCACTGTTGGCCCTGGGTATTTTTCTGTTAAATAATTTATAATTAAGTAAATATAGGTAGAAATACATAGATAGTATATCATCATTATATTAATACCTACAAATATCTCTTTAGATAGCTAAGAAAGAATGACATATGTAAAAACATATCAAATGCTTCTGCTTTTTCAGAAATATACCATTTTCAATATTTGAATTTAATCTTAGGGATAGATGTAACAGAGCAAAATCCTCCTTGCCTTGAATGTGTAGGTCATAAGTTACTGATAGAAAATGATTTGCTGGATGTCCAATGTAATAGAAAAAAACTACTTTGGAGCAGAAAGAAAAATGTTTCTCCACATTTTTGCTCATAAAAGTAGGCCTTTTCTTTGTCTCTTCTACTCCAGTTTATACATATCAGACCCTCAATAATGTGATGCTTTTCTTACAGTGATGCATTTGAAGCTTCCATGTTCTTAGAGTTGTATTTATTTACTTAAAAGATTTCATGTCTTCATCCTGTAAGAATAAAGACAAAAATTATTCCAAGATTAAGTTGTGCTGGGCATGCTCAAAGTTTTGGTTAGCACTCTGCCACATAACCTCAACAATTCCTGTGGAAATGGTAAATACAGTGCAAGTTATGAAGTTAACCAAAATCAACTTTTCATCACTAGGTTTCTGCTAAGATTGACTAAGAATCTACCATAAAACCTACTCAGTGTCCAGTGGAATCGAGCAGCAGGCGGTTTGCTGTTATCACAGAGTCGTCTTTCACTTTCTTTGTGGCTCAGTTACCACACATGCTTTACTGAATTCTGTACACTACAAACCAAATTATATGTAATGTTTTCAAAATGTTACCAAAAATTAAATCTGCTGTGCAACCTCATCATGTTTTTCATCTTCACTGAACATGAACTGTAATATGTTCAAAATTATATCATAAATTAATTCTACTATCAACCCCTGCATGTCATCTCTAGCAAGCCTGTTAGGAATCACAGACATCACTCATTCCTGGCTCATCCTGTCATCTTTCTGATGTTTTCTTTATCAAGTTTTGAGCAACAGAGGCTGGGGATTTAGCTCAATGGCATAAGCGCCTGACTTGCAAGCACGCGGTTGTGAGTTTGATCTCTGGTACCGATGATAAAAAAAAAAAAAAAAAAAAAAAAGTTTTGAACAACAATTTTAAAAGAAGTGATTCAGCAAATTTATGTTTGAAATGACTCACAGGGTTTGAATTGTAGGGAAGGACTAAGGTTTAGTATTGGTGTAACTTTCAGAAAGCTTTGGCATGTAGAGAGAATAAGACCTGGACTTCAGATTCAGTGTGTCTGTTCCTGAATGCACAGGATTATGGTGGTTTTTTTGGCACTTGCTTTACCCTACCTAATGAGCTGACTGGCAACAATCATACTCTAAAAACCACCAGGAGGGACTACAAACTTATCACGCTCATGCAAAATGAAGACAGATTCTTCTATAACACCTCAGTCAGCCACTGTCTCTGGCATGAGACACTTAACAAAGATGTGAAGGCAAGGGAAACACTTACCAGGAAAATTCTACTGAGTCACACTGTGGAATTAGCTATCTGTCAATTGTGTGTGCTGTTCCTGCTTATTACATAGGGAGTTCTATATTTTCCTGTCTAACAATCAACTCCACTTCTGAAATAACTTTAATTTTTTTGATAAATATTAGCAATATAAACTATATTATTGATCTTTTTTTCATTCATTTGCATATTCAATATTGTAACTAAATTAGAGTGCTTATTGCATGTTTATAGCAATTCCAGCTCTTGTGTGCTTCCACTGTTTCCCTGGAATTATTTATTTATTTATATTTTTATTTTAAAGAGAATAAAACAAAAGAGGGCAGAACAGAGAAGATCACAACAGAACAATGTAAGCAACACAACACTTCACAACAAGACAACTGGATATTAACAGTAGCTATAATAATGTCTCTTTCTTTGAAACAGTTGAGCGTAGCTTCACACACAATAATATTAAACATAACAAAATAGTATAAAACCATTCAAGAGAGTGAAAATATTACAGGGCATTCTGAACCAAATAACAGAAAATGAACAATGGCTACTATAATATCTCATTTTCCATAAAGAATTTGTTTATGCTATCACAAATATTAAAATCCAAGAAGACAAAACATGATAGAACCAATGGTAATAGAAGAACAAAAGCATGGTAAGGCTTCAAAACAAGATGATATTAAATCACCTGTGGCTACCTAATGTCTTGTTTTCTTCAAAATAGCCATTCATGCCATCACACATAATAAAATCAAACAAAACAGTATAAAACCATTCCTACTAATGAATGAAAACATAAGGCTTCAAACCAATGTAATGGGGAATCATGATTAACATAAAATCTTATGTACTCTTACCATTTCGTACACTAGAAAGACTATAAAGTATGTGTACATGTGAGTTTGATTTATTTCACTTGTGAGTACGGTGTCAAGTTGTTATTTATAAATATCTCAATGTGATCATTCTTTATAGCTGAGTAGTACTCCACTGTATAAAAATACCACAACTTTTTTTTATTCTTCCCTCAGTTGATGGGCACTTAGGGTGTTTCCAAGATCTGACTATTACAAATTGTGCTGCTATAAACATGAATGCACAAATATCACTGTTGTATGATATTTTCAGTTCTTCTGGGAATACACCTAGAAGTGGAATAGCTGGGTCAAATGGAACTTCCAATCCTAAATTTTGAGGGATATTCAGATTGACTTCCACAGTGGTTGCACCAGTCTACACTCCCACCAAAAGTGCAGAAGAATTCCTTTTTCCCCACAGCCTCTCCAGCATATGTTGGTAGTTTTCTTGAAACTGGCCATTCTTTGTGGAGTGAGATGTAATCTCAGTGTGGTTTTAATTTGCATTTCTCTCTAATGGCTTAATATGCTGAACATTTTTTCATATATTTATTTGCCATTTGTACTACTTCATCTGAGAACTGTGTATTTAACTTGGATGCCCATTTTTGACTGGGTCTTTGAATTTCAGGGGTCTGATTATTTTAATTCTTCATAAATTCTAGACAGAAGACTTGTTGAAGGGACAGATCACTAAGGTTTTTTTTTCTCAGTTTGTGGATTTTCTTTTCACTATGCTGGATATTTCTTTTGACATGCAGAAACTCTAATAAGACGTGATAACAGTTATTGATTCTGGGAAGTTATTTCCCATGTGATTTGATTCTTGTTGAATTCTCTACCTACCCCTATGTTTTCAAGATTTTACCTACTTTGTCTTCCAACAGATTTAGTGTTTCTGTTTTAATATTTAGCTTTTTGATCCATTTAGATTTTAAGTTAATTCATGGTGATAGGCATGGGTCTAGTTTTAGTTTTTGGCATATGGATACCAGTTTTTCCAGCGCCATTTATTAAAGAGACTATCGTTCTTCTAGTCAACTTTTTGGGCCCTTTATCAAAGATAAGATGGCTGAGTGTGTTTGTAGTTGTAGTTGTATCCTTTAATCTATTTCACTGATATTCAGGTCTGTTTTTATTCCAGTACAATGTAGATTTTATTACAGTAGCTTTGTAGTATAACTTCAAGTCAGGGATTGTGAAGCCTCCTGCCTTGCCATTGCTGCTTAGAACTGCCTTTGCTCTTCTAGGTCTCTTCTGATTCCAGAAGAGAATTTTAGGAGTGATTTCTCTAGATTTATGAGACATGTTAGTGGTATTTTCATTGGTATTGCATTAAATCTGTATAACAATTTTGGGAGAAAGGCCATTTTCACAATATTTATGCTTCCTATCCATGAACAAGGGATGTCTTTCCATTTTCTGAGGTCCTCTTTGATTTCTTTTTCCAGGTATTATAATTTTTCCTGTATAGCTTTTACTTCTTTCATTAGATTAATTCCTAAGTATTTCATCTTTTTTGGATGCTACTGTGTATGGTGTGGCTTCTCTTATTTCTTTCTCAGTGATTTTGTTGTTAATGTATAGGAATGCTATTTATTTTGAGTATTGATTTTGTATCCCGCTACATTGCTGAATTTATTTATGATATCTAGGAGTATTTCAATGGAGTTTTGGGGGTCTTCTATATAGAGTATCATGTCATCTGCAAATAATGATAATTTAACTACATTTTTCCTATGTACTCTTTTTATTTCTCTCTTTTCTCTAGTTGTTCTGGATAGTACATACAGTACTATGTTGAGTAGGAGTGGTGATAATGGACATCCTTGTCTTGTGCATGATTTCAAGGTAAAGGCTTTCAGTTTTTGGCCATTTAATTTGACACTGGCTGTTAGTCTGTCATAGACAGCCTTCATCATATGGAGGTAAAGACCAACTATTCCAATTCTCTGTAAGGTTCTTATCATGAATGAGTGTTGCATCTTATCAAAAGCTTTTTCTGCATCTATAGAAATGATCATGTGATTCTTACTTTTGGCTCTATTTATATGGTGGGTTACATTTATTGATTTACATATGTTGAACCATCCCTGCATACCTGGGATGAATCCCACTTGGTCATGGTCGATAATCTTCTTGATGATTTGCTGCATATTGTTTACCAATGTTTTATTGAGATTTTTTTGCATCCATGTTCATTAGGGAGATTGGCCTGTAGTTCTCTTTGTTAATTGGGTCTTTCTCAGGTTTTGGTACTAGTGTAATATTTGCTTCTGGGAATGACTAAGGAAGAATTGCTTCCCTTTCAATTTCATTGAAGAGTTTGAGAAGTGGTAACATTAAGTCTCCTTTGTATTTCTTGTAAAATTCCACAGTAAATCTGTCTGTGCCTTGGCTCTTCTTGGTTGTTAAGGACTTAATTACATTTTCAATTTCATTAATAAAGATTGGGTTATTCAGCAGTTTAACATCTTCATGATCCAGCTTTGGTGGTTCATATGTTTCTAGGAATCTGTCCATTTCTTGTGTTATCAAACCTGTGAGAGTTGAGGTTTTCAGAATAGGTGTTGATGATCTTCTGTATTTACAGAGTCTGTAGTGATTTCACCTTTTTCATTCCTTATTGCATGAATTTGACTCTTCTTTCTTTTTTTAAATAAGGTTGGCTAGGAGCTTATCAATTTTATTTATTCTTTCAAAGGACCAACTCTTTCATTCATTCATTCTTTGTATTGTTTTCTTAGTCTCTATTGCATTAATTTCTGCTCTGATCTTTATAATTTCCTCCTGTCTTTTGGCTTGGGCTTGATTTGCTCTTATTTTTCTAGATGTTTGAGGTGTTGTATCAGGTTGTTTATTTGTGTTTGTTCTGTTTTCCTGGTGTGGGAATTCAGTGCAATAAATTTTCCTCTGAGGACCACTTTCATTGCATCCCACAGATTGTGGTAAGCTGTACTTGTATTTTCACTTGCTTTTAGATATTGTTTAATTTCTTCTTTAATTTCTTCTGTGACCCACTTATTGCTCAAAAGTGTATTATTCAGTTTCCATGTGTTTGTGGGTTTTTTGCAGTTTCTTTTATCATTAATTTCCAGTTTCATATGATCCGATAACATGCATGGGATAATTTCAATTCTTTTGCATTTACTTAAATATGTTCTTTGGGCTAGTATATGGTCTATTTTAGAGAATGTTCCATGTACTGCTGAGAAGAATGTATATTCTGATGTTGGATGGAACACTCTGTATATGTCTATCAAGTCCATTTGTTCACAGATGTGATTCAGTTCTGATATTTCTTTGCTGATTTTCTGTCTGGTTGGTCTGTCCCTTTGTGTCAATGGCATGTTAAGGTCTCCTGTTATAATTGTATTATTGCTTATTTGATTTTTCACTTCTGTTAATAATTGCTTTGTATAGATGTGTGCTCTGTAAATTGGTGCATATTTATTTAAGACTGTTATCTCTTTCGCTTGAAGTTTTCACCTAACTATTATGCAGTGACTTTCTTTATCTCTTTGGATCATTTTTTGTTCGAAGTTCACATTGTCTGGTAACACAATAGTACCTCCACTTTTGGGGGGAGGTATGAAGTATTGTATTTGTGTTGTATGAAGTATTGTTTTCCATCCTTGGACTTTTAGTCTATGAGTTTCCTTTTGGGTTAGGTGGGTTTCTTGTAGATAGCATATAGTTGGACATTGTTTCTTGATCCATTGTGCCACTCTGTTTCTTTTAATTGGTGAATTAATGCCTTTTACATTATTTGTTTTAACTGTTATATATTGGTTTATTTTTGACATGTTACCTTTCTGCTGTTGTATGTTTACCTTTCCATTCTGTTTAATTGTCTGTCTTGCTTAGTGGTTTTTTCCTATGTGCATCTAGAATGACTTTCAGTATTCTTTTTGGGCTGGTTTGATGCTCATGAAGTTCTTCCACTGTTCTTTGTCATGGAAGTATCTTATTTCTCCATCCATTTTGAAGGGCACTTTTGTAGGGTACATCAGTCTGGGTTGGAAAATATTTTCCTTTAGAATCTGAAATACTTCACTCCATGCTTTTCTTGACTTCATTGTTGTGATTCTGATAGATTTGCCTTTATAGGTGATCTGTCTTTTCTAGCAGTTTTTAATATTCTGTTCTTATGTTGGATTTCTGGGATGGTGATTATTATATGTCTGGGTGTAGTTTTATTTTGGTTATGGCTATTTGGAGTTCTCTATGCTTCATTAATCCATAAGTCAGTTTCCATTCTTGTGTTTGGGAAGTTTTCAGCTATTACTTCTGTAAATAGCCTCTTGATATCATTTGTGTTGTCCTCTTCTTTTTCATTTATCCCAATTAATCTTATGTTGTTTTTCTTTGCATCATCTTGCAGCTGTTGAATTGTTATTTCTTGATTTCTTGTTATTTTTAAAAGATCTTTCCTTTCCTGTTTACTAGCTGTAATCTTGTCTTCAAGGTCTAAAATTCTATCTTCACTTTCATTGGGATGGTTTTGGCAATTTTCAATAGAATTTTTGATTTCCTGTATATCTCTTTGAATCTGCTTCATACATTGTTTCTTACACTGTTCTTTTAGGAATTCTTTTTGTTTTGTTCCTCTAATTTTTTAACTGTGTCTTCTTTAGATATGTTCAGTATTTCTTTCACTACTTTTATCATTTCTTCTTTTACCTGGGAGATTATTTCTGATTTGAGTTCCTTTATAGCTTCCTGGAGTCACTTCTTTATTTCAGTTGATATCATTTCAGGCATTTTGGGTGTATGTCTTATATTTTCTTCTTTGTACGTGGCTCCTAGGCTTTCTTGGGATGGGCTGCAGATTTGAGATTGCATTTTGGTCTTTTTTTCTTGTTATTTTCCTTTATTTCTGTGTTTCAAGCAATGTTCCAAAGCTTCCCCAGAAAATCACCTCCTGTGCCTTTGGCTCCTGGGACTGAATGAAGGTCACTGAGAGTGACCCAGTCAGACCCCCCAGGACCTTGTGAGTTAAGTCCATTGGGTGGGCACTTAACTGCTGGGAGTGATGGTCTTAAACTCTCCCCAGGCCAGTGCCAGTGCTCTGGAACTTACCTTCCTTGGCCCTGGTTCCCTGGATTGAAAGAAGTTCTCTGGGCATGGTCCACTCAGGCCCACGAGACCTCCCAACTCTAGTCCAATGTTTTAGGGAGCTAGGCAGGCACTTAACCACTGGGAGCAATGGTCTTAAACTCTCCCTGGGCCAGTGCCAGTGGGCTGGAACTCGGGATTATTTATTTTTATAAAAATGCGATATGATGCCAAGCATATTTCATTTTTATATCAAGATTTCAATCAGGTGGTAATATAAGTAATGCTTAAAATAATGCTTACTTGGTTTGACATCTCTCAGACTCTATTTCTCCCATGTGGTTACAACAATACCTGGTTTCCTGTATTCCTTGTAGAATACTGCTGTTCCTACCTGAAATAATGGAATATATGCATAACTTTTGAACTATAGTGTAAATTAGTGCAATATCCAGGACTTACTGTTCTTTCTGGTACTCTCTCAGGAAGCTCCTTGTTGAAATGGCACCACCAAGTTGTGGGAAAGAAGCTGTACACGGATCTGTTACTGAAGACAGACATTCTGTTAGACTCTAATGAAGAGCTTCTGTGGAATGATCACCCAAATGAGTGAGTGATGGTTCATTCATCATAATCCCTCCCAGCTGCTCTATGAGCCACCCAATATAAGATCATATAGAAGAGAAACAGGTATTTCCAATGAATGTAGCCCAAATTTGTAAATGCATGAGTTAAAAGGGTTTCATCAGTCATTTAGTTACATGGTAGATGAAAAAATGTTAGAAGACTTAATCAATAAATCTGCTCTTTATATATATTATATATATAATATATATATACTATTGACAAAATTAAATATATATAATTTTTCAGGAGATAGAAAAAAATTTCATATTCTAGATTAGAAAAAATAAAGATAATTAGACATTCTTCCCTTCAAACTAACAAATTAATCATACATCCAAAATGAAATGAAAACATAGTTTTGGTGGCTTAGAATAATAATTACATAATTAATATTCCATGAAAAAAATATTCCATGAAAATCTGGATTTTCTGGATTCCATGAAAAAATAATTACATAATTAATATTCCATGAAAATCTGGATTTTTTCATCTATAGTATTATCTCAGGTTTCATTCAGACAGGATTGCAGAAATGTCCTGAAGACTTCAGACACCACTGAATGGTCATGTTAAGTACAGTGAAATATTGAGTTTAATTCTCCAACTCTCTAATTACCACTAGAAAAATTACCCTATAAATTCCTCAGTTTCTTACAGATGTCAATTGAAAACATTGAAAGTGCTTAACTCAAAGACATATTACAATTTTACGTAATGTGATAAAGCCATAAGGTATGAGTGCTGAAACAGGTCTGTGGTAGATCATGATGAATTTTAAGAGCAACATAATGTGGTTTTCTTAATAATAACTTAAATTCATAATGTGGTAGTCTAATAATAACTTAAATTTTAATGTCTTTAAAATGACACATTTTTGAGGAAATGTTTTTGTTAAACTTGTGTGTATACTTTTTACTCTTCCTATATCTAGGTGATTTACATTATCAAATTAGATTTACCCTAAAAATAATAAATTTTAGAGTAGATAGTAAAATGTATACACAGTATAAGATCTGGATTTTAAAATATTCTTCAAATTATATAGATAATCTAGCAAAATATCAAGGAATGAAACTTTTTACAACTCTTTCATTTTTTAACACTTGAAATTAAATTTTGTCAAGGGGAAAATACATATTGTTTCCTGCATTTGTCTGTTCAGTCCTGCTATAGCAAATACCACAGTCTGTGTAATTTATAAGGATTAAATATTGATTGCCTCCTAGTTTTGAAGAAGGGAAAGTCCAAACTCAAGAAGCCATGTCTACTCAGGGCATGTTTCCTGTATCACATCATAGAGAAGGACAAAAAGAGAAAGAAAGAAAAATAAATGAGTGTTAAACTCATTTTTTCTCAGGACAAATTCGCTACCATAATAACCAAGCCATACTCACATTAATGGCATCAATACAATTCGTGGGGAAAAAGCAGTCAGATTTGTTGTTACCACTCAGTCAAGGTCCCCTGGCCAACAATACTGCATTGGGACTACATTTTCAATGCAAGCTTTTAGAGGAATATGTTCAAAACATAGCATTTCTTAACATTCAGAGAGCAATTATTTATAAAATAATACATTAGATACATGTTTTACTATGGGGGAGGAATGCAACTGTAAATCTAATATAAAAATCATGATTTATTTCTAATAAGGCTACTGATGCATAAATGTTAATAAAAAGATATACTCAAATCTTCATGTGCTCAAAGGTGTTTTTTTCTTTTTCCAATAGACAGAATTTGGATGTGATGCTGGGATTGATCCACTGTGTGATGCTAGATTAACGTTACCCACCTTTGTTGTGAGTGCTGACTCCAAGAAATATCTGAATAAACTATGAGAAGAAAGGGAATCTTCATTTATTACTTGCTGCTTGCTACTTCCCTGTTTTGCTGCCTTCCTGTCTTCTGCCCACCATGAACAATTTCTCCTCTGATGACCACTGGACATGCCACTCTGTGTTGGACTCAACTGACTATGAATTGAAGCCTCTACAAATTGTGAGCTAAATAAATCTTTCCTCCTTTTTTGAAAAAAAACCTTATTAACTGACATACAGTATAATAAATATTCTAAGTATATACTTCATTTAATTTTATGTCATACAACATAGTTTGTCTTTTTGTATAAAAAATCTTTGAAGATGATTTTCACCTAATTTCCAAGTGGCATAAATACTATAATAAAAATATTAGTGATCCAACTTCTTCAGAATTTTTACCATTTTAAAAGCATTACGGATATTATTAGAGGAAAATCCAGGAGCTTGTTGAAGTTTATCCAATCTATCAACCATTATCCATCAAAACCATTTTAAGGTATTCCTTGATTTCGACTGTAATTTCAATTATCTTCAGGTTCTGAATACAGAACTGATTCTCTGTTTCATTTATCTTTCTTGTAAAAGTTTGCTGTTATCTTTGGTGATCATGAGGGTTTAGGCTATGCTTTCTCTATAAAATTCATTTTTTGTACAAATACTTGTACCATATATTTTATGGTATATTTCCAAATGTTTCTGTAAATATTTTGTGCAAAGTTTTCTGTAAATAGTTGTGAATGAGATGCACACTAAATTGATTTTTGTTTGCTTTCAATGTGTTTAGTTAAATAAGAGTATCATCAGGTATGTTTAGCTTTCAGAAACAAAAGATAAATATAAAATTGAATACATAAATAGCCAAAGCCAAAGTATTTACAATCTTGAGTGTTTCATAGAATTACATGAAGAATTTTAAACATTTCAATGCCCAATACTAAAATATAATACCAATTTGATTATATCAGACATTTTGCAGGTAGAGGTTCTCATTTTTGTTAATTTGTTTGTTTTTAAGCTACATACTTAATTTCTTTTTATTTTCAACAGAAATAAATAATAGAATTCACACCTATGTCTTATGCTCTGAGTATGATAAAGGTAGCAATATAGGATATATTAATTATTTTTAACCAGCTATTTGTATGTGACAATTTTTAAATAATTACAAAATGTGCTGGGGATTTAGTTCAGTGGCATAAGCACCTGCCTGGCAAGTGCAAGGTTGTGAGTCTGATCCCAGGTACCAATAATAATAATAATAATAACAAATGATTGTTACATGCACCTCAGATTACATCTACTTTTGTAATGTATATGCCATGATATATCTCAGTAAGTCTCAAATTCCCTTGTTTCAGGACTCCTTTGAACTTTTAAAATGTTTTCACCATCTTCAAAAGGTTTTCCTTTAGATGAGTTATCTAGATCAACATTTATGACATTAGAAATTAAAACTGAAAAATTGGAAACAATTTATTCATCTAAAATAGCTTTAATAAAATCACTGAAAGTTGACCAAATATTATTGTGTGGAAAATGACTACAATACCATATATAAATAAATAGAAATGAGAAAAATTCATTCATTTTTGTCAAATCTCTTCAGAATAATAAAAGTGAGAGATAGCTGGATTCTTATTTCTGTCCTTGTACTTAATCATTAAGAACATCAAGACATTAAGCTCCAGTGAATTCCACTATACATTTTTAGAATATAAGAGAGAAAATAAAAATGCTGTCTTTCGAACATAGTTTTGATCCTAAATATTCATGAATATTTTTCTGAAATCCGAAGTGTATCTCAGAAAACATTTTGAAAACTCTTATCTACTGGGGACTTGGCCAAGATCCCAAATCTCCCAAACAATTGTACTGTGAAGGCTTGAATAAATGAGACTAGTGGTATGATTTTAGGGCTCTAGGAGAATCAAAACCCTCTTGCCAATTTTGAGACTCTGGGGGCTGAGACAGAGTTTCCTGTGTGGCCCATATTTATTAGGTTTTCAAACAAAGAAGATCCTGAGGAAATTGTAGGAAATGAGCATGATTTTGTGAGTCAAAAACTTCTCAAAGTAGTAAATTATGCCAATTTAAGGGAACTGTCTTATCTCTATGATGATATTTTTGGCAGAAGTGAGGTATTTGCAGCTGCAGTCTCTGCTTACTTAATTGGTGTTTGAGTCAGGTGTCCTCAGCTGTGGGTATATATTGCCCTTTGAAGTATCTTTAACATAACAGGCCACTGCTCAGCCAGCACCAGTGATTTACACAGGTTCACAAACTATGAATTAGCTTCCCATTTCCAGACAAGGAGTTTAGGCCTAGAACAGATTTACAGATAAACACAGAAAGCCAATCAGTTCATTTTAAACCCTGCTCAGAGCTGCTTTGTAGTGGTTGCTAACACTTACTCTGTTGAATGAAGAACATATATATGACTTGCTGATAAATTATACAGGTAATTATTATAAGAAAATGGTGGAATTTATTCCTAAAATTTATTGTCTGAAGTTTACCACTCCTGTTTGGGAATTTCATGGACTTCTTGAAATTTGATTTTTAGTATACAATTTTGTTATGAAACATACTATTAAAGAAAAATTGAAAAATAAGTAAGCAGTCCCATATCCATGACTTTTCTTATATAGATGTAAAACACTGTTAAAAGACAGGAAAGTAGTACTAAAATAATCTTATTAATCAAATTCTATTTACATAAGTATCATGAAATTAAATTTCCCTAGTAATTTTTTCCCTGTTGCTATGCAGGATTCCAGGGTATACATATTTTTTTTAACAATTTCAATACTTTTTCAATTTCTTTGACATTCTTTGTCTTGAATGACATTGACATTTTTGAAGAATTTGGGTCTGTTTTTAAGAAAAATACCCTTCAATTTAGTTATGTCTGATGCTTATTCTAATAACAATGAACTTATGCTTTTTAGCCATATAACACAGAAAGTTTATTGTGTTTTCTCTGGTGATTACAGCAAGAATTTCAAGGTCTCAATAAGCTTTGTTGCTAGCTATATTTTCTTTGATTTATTGGATATTTTTAACCTACTTGTTTTCATATAAATATTACATCTGGTGAAATATTTTGAGATTGTAGAAATCCTATTTTTTGCTACACTGATGTCCACTTACTTTAACATGATAGTGGATTTTTGTCTACAACCATTATTAAGGTCATGATTGCCTAATGACAATTCTCTGTTTTCCTCTCTTCCATGTTTTTCAAGTGTTAAACTAAGAAAGAAAAAAATCCTTCTTCAATATTTTGAGAACACAACTAATTATTTGGAAAAATATGTATTCATGGATAGTGTTTTATGGCATAAAATCTATCATAATTTACTTTGATGTGCAATTTTTAACAACTAATCCCTAATTATAGTTATTTTGACTTATCACATGTAGAGTTTGACAAGTATTTCTTCCCCCCTGCTTAATTCCTATACCACAATTTGTTGTAAGATCACCTTGTAGTAACATACCTTCCCAAGTCCAGAAATAAGTCACTTCTTTCAGTTTTAAATGGTATCTAAAAACTTACATCATTCATTTCTTAGTTTTGAGAAATGTATCAAGTTTATGTAAAGTGTTAACAATGAAGTGAAATGAAATGAAATCTATATAGAAATTATTTAATCTAACTTCACAATCTATATAATAGCATACTAAAAGATTAAATAAGTAATTAATTAGTTTGATTCAACCAGAATGTCCATCTCATATACTAAATCCTATATATGTTGTAGAAGTTATTGATTATATTTTGTTAATAAGATATGCCAAGAAAATGAATTATATTTTACCACATAGTTCTTGATAAAATATTCACTGAAAACATATATTTTTAATGTATTTCAAAGCTTGTGAAAGTCATACTTTGCCTGAGCTGCCTTGGACTGCTGCTGCTAGGCCTGCCCCTCTGCCGGGAACACCAGGGAAGCCCGAAGCATGCCTGAGACCCGTCCCAATGCTGTTGTTGGGCCTACCCCTTGGGGAACCCACTCGCCTCCTGGACTTGTACTGAAGTTGATCTTTGGATCCATCCATTTCTCCCAGAACATTGGACTACCATGGATTACTGTGCTGGCTGGATGAGAGACTCAGGAACCCCTCACCCAAACAGAAGACCTCAGCAGGCTCCATTCAGTGTGTTGAGTTTGTCCCTAAAATCGAGGTCTGCAGTGGGTAAATAGGAACAGAAATGAAACTCCTCCAACTGTAAGACATTCCCGAACCTGGCAAAAGAGTGGGTAATCCCCTCCTCCACACAGAAAACATCAGCTAGGTTGAGGAGTGTGCCAATAAGGATCCCCCCAACCTAGAGAAAATTAAAAGAGATTATGAGACCCCCAGTGACACAGTAGGGTCTCAGCTGACACAAACACTATAGTCAGGGAGATCTGGTGACCTGAAACAACCTGAAGATATAGCAACAGCAGGAACTAAGAGTTGACCTACATCAGTACTTCTAGGCTAGTTAGCCCAGAAAAAATATAGGACTCACCCAACAGGCCCTGTAGGAGGAATTCAGGTGATTGGCTCTCCTCTTCCTTGTGGTACCCAGCAATTTGACAAACATAAATCAGGCAGTAGGACCCTAAAATTCACACTGTAGACAGTTGTGATAGTTGGGATTGAAAGACCAAATATTTACCCAAAAGGTGAAAATGACTAAATGAAAAGGCAAATGCAATCTTAAACATCTAGTCCATAAGGAGCAAATACAGGTGACAATGAAATAAAGCACTTTAAATGTCATACACCAGAAATTTCTGAAAAGACAGCAAATGAAGTAAGAAACAAATCCATGAAGCTATAGAGGAACTCAAATTAGAAATAATGTCTTATGTAAAGATATAAATAACAACCTTACTAAATGAGTTGCTCAACACAGCTAGAGAAGAAGTAGATAAAAAAATACATTGCATGGGAAATTTATTGAAACTTTGAATGAACAATGCAGAAAACAAGCAGAATCCATGAAACAAATTGAAAGACATATCCAAGAAACAAATAATTGTATTGAAAGCTGGAAAAATTGTTTAAATGAAGCTAAGGATAGAATTTTGGACCTTGAGGACAGGATCACAGATAGCTATCATGAAAGGGTAGAATTTATAAAAACAACAAAGTAGCATGAAATGACAATCCAACAGCTTAAAGTTGATGCCAGGAGAAACAATGTAACACTGATAGGCATCAGTGAGGAGGCAGGAGACAACACAAAGGACATAACTAAGCTGTTCACAAAAGTAATGGCAGAAAAGTTCCCAAACATGGGAGAAAAAATCTGATATACTAATAAGTGAGTCATATAGAATGCCAAACAGTCCTAACCAACATAAAACCATGCCCAGACACATAATAATTAAGATCTCAGACATACAGCATAAAAACAGAATACTAAAAGCTGTTAGAGAAAAGACACAACTCACCTACCAAGGAAAGCCTCCGTGGATCATGGCAGTCTTTTCAGCACAAACCTTCAAGTTAAGACGAGCTTGGAGTAAAGTATTTCAAGCCCTAAAAGAAGACAACTTTCAACCCAGACTGACGTACCCAGAAAAAGTCTTCCAAATTTAATGGAGAAACAAGATACTTTCGTGACAAAGAACAACTGAAGAAATTCATGTCCATCAAACCAATGTTAGAATTCTGAAAGATGTGCTAGATAGAGAAAATAAAACAACCACAATCTCCAGAACAACAACAGAAAGTAACCACCAGTCTGGACTAGAAATTAAACAAGGGATAAAAGCAGGAAACCAACAATAGGAACACAACATAGCAAAGTCAAGCCAGTACATATCAGTGATATCCATATATGTAAATGGGCTCAATTCACCTATCAAAGAAACAGGTTGACAGAATGGATCAAGAAACAGGATCCCACGATACACTGTATACAAGAATCACATCAGACTCAAAAAGAATCTCATAGATTAAAAGTCAAAGAATGGAAATAGTGTTCCCTGCATCAGGAACTCAGAAAAAAGCAGAGGTAGCTATTCTGTTTGCAGACAATATGAACTTCAAACCTAAAAGGATTAAAAGAGATAAAGAAGGCCACGACATACTTATTAGTGGAAAACTACAAGAGGAAGAACTAACAATTATAAATATATATGCAAGAAATACAGAAGCAACCAACTATACAAGACAAATATTAATGGACATGAAAAACCAAATACACAAGAACACAATTGTAATAGGAGATCTTAACACCCCACTATCACAAAGAGATAGGTCAACTAGACAAAAAGTCAGCAAAGAAATAACAGAACTGAATCATACCTGTGAATGAATGGACTTAGTGGATGTTTAAAGAGTGTTCCACCCAACCAGATCAGAATATATATTCTTCTCAGCTGCACATGGGACATTCTCCAAAATAGACCATATATTAACCCATAAAGCATTCATAACTAAATGCAAAGGGAGTGAAATTGTCCCATGCATAATATAAGACCATAGCACACTAAAATTGGAAATCAATGGCAAAAACCCATGCAAAACCTGCATAATACATGGAAATTAAACAACAGCCTTATGAATAACCAATGGGTTACAGATGAAATTAAAGAGGAAATAAAACAATACCTACAAAACAATGAAAATGCAGATACAAAGTACCGCAACCAATGGGATGCAATGAAGCCATTCGTAAGAGGGAAATATATGGCAATAAGTAGTCACATCAAGAAAATGGAACAAACACAAATAAATAACCTAATGCTACATCTCAAGCTTCTAGAAAAGAAAAAGCAAGTCAAAACCAAAGCCCATAGAAGAGAGGAAATTGTAAAGATTAGAGCAGAAATTAATGCAATTGAAACTAAAAAAAATACAAAGAATTAATGAATCAAAGAGCTGGTTTTTGAGAGAATAAACAAAATTGATAAGCCCCTAGCCAATCTTATCAAGAAAAAGAAAGAAAAAACTCAAATCCATGCAATAAGGACTGAAAAGAAGGAAATTACTACATATTCCATGAAAATTCAAAAGATCATGACCATCTTCTTTGAAAATCCCTACCCACATAGAGTGAAAAACACAGAGGAAATGGACAGATTTCTAGGAAAATATGAACTACCAAATCTCAACCAAGAAGATATAATATTTTGAATAACCTAATATCAGGTACTGAAACTGAAAACATAATTAAAAACTTACCAACATAGAAGAGCCCAGCTCATGATGTATTCATCGCTGAATTCTATAAAAAAATTAGAGAATATTTAACACCAATACTCCTTAAACTCTTCAATGAAATTGAAATAGAAGCAGTCCTACCTAACTCATTCTTAGAGGCAAGTAACACTCTGATACCAAAACCAGAGAAAGACCCAACCAAAAAGGAGAACTACAGCCCAATCTCACTAATGCAAAATGATGCAAAAATTCTCAATAAAAAATTGGCAAATAAAATGCAGCAAATAATTAAGAAGATTATTTGCCATGACCAAGTGGAATATATTCCAGGAATGCAGGGATAGTTCAACATACACAAATCAACAAATGTAATACACCACATCAACAGAGTCAAAAATAAAAATCACATAATCATCCCAATAGATGCATAAAAAGCTTTTGATAAAGTCCGACACCTGTTCATGATAAAAACCCTTCAGAAACTCAGACTACATGGAGTCTACCTCAATGTTATAGAGGCCATCTATGACAAACCAACAGTTAACATTATACTAAATGGACAAAAACTGAAAGCCTTTACTCTAAAAACAGGAACAAGACAAGGATGTCCACTATCACCACTCTTATTCAATGTAGTTCTAGAAATATTAGCCAGAGCAATCAGACAAGAGGGAGAAATAAAAGATCTAAAAATGTGAAAAGAAGAAATTAAATTATCATTATTTGCAGATGACATGATACTCTACATGGAAGACTTCAAAAATTCCATTAAAAGATTAATAGATGTAATAAACAAATTCATGAGCATAGCAAAGTCAACAGTAAAAAATCAATAGCATTCCTGTACACAAACAAAAAACTCACGGAGAGAGAAATTATGGAAATATTGCCTTTCACAATAGCATCTAAAATAATTGAAATATGTAGGAATCAGCCTAACCAAGAATGTAAAAGACCTATATGCTGAAAATTATACTACTCTAAAAAAGGAAGATTGAAGAGGATATTCGAAAATGGAAGGATATTCCTTTCTCTTGGTTCCTGTTATGGATTGAAAACTGGTGGTCAACTAACGCCAGCTGGATTACATAAGCATGGCACTGAGTGTACATGTTTCACCTAAGGAATGTTGCCAGTACAAATGGAGACGTGGAGGAGAAGTTATTCACATTAGTTGCATTAAGATAATGAGGTGTTGTGGGTTCTCATACGAGTTTCTGTTTGAGCCATTGGTTCTCCTGGAGAAGCTCTAGACTTCACATCAAGCATTGCTTCTTGGCTCCAGAGGGGAAGACGTGTGCTGCTTGGTCTCCAGGATGAACTCGTCACATTGGCTTCCTGGGATGTACTCGACTGTGCTCATCGTTGGAGGAGCTCGGGGCCTCCATGTCACTGAGGACGGCTGTGTTGCTTTTCAGGACAGCCCTGGAGTTGTTGTGTGACTTCTTGGCTCCAGTGCAGAACCCTCAACCTATCAGTGCAGCTGCTTCACCCTGCTGGCGGAGACTTTCTGGTTTCCACCACTGACCTTTGGGTCTTCCCAACACGGATCTGTAAAAGAAACTGGCATGAGTCCTTCTTTTGGGCTCTAGACCTCCAGTTGGACTCATGGGAGGCATTGTCATGAGCAATGGGTCTTTATCTGGACTCATGTGGGACATTGGTGTGGGATTCAGGCCTTTGGCTAAATATTTATTCTATGTCTTTAGTGCTGTGGATAGATTTCCTGCATTTTCTTGTGTTAAGCTTGGGTAACATCATAAAAATAATATTATAAATTCAATGTCCTGTTTCTAATTGTTCTCTTTACAACCCATGACTACAAAAGTTACTAAGAATCAACATTGTGAAAATGGCATACTCTCAAAACTGTTATACACTTTTTAATGCATTCCCAATCAAAATATCATTAACATACCAGACAGATCTAGAGAAAACACCCCTAAAGTTCATTTGGAAACAGAAGAAACCTAGAATAGCAAAGGCAATTCTGGGCAACAAAGGCAAGGCAGGAGGAATCTCACTTCCTGACTTGAAACTATATACAAAGCCACAGTTATAAAATCAGCATTGTACTGGCAAAGAAATAGATCTGAGGATCAATGGAACAGATTAGATGTTGCAAGCACTACTACAAAGACACTCAGTCAGCCACCTTACATTTGACAAAGGAGCCTCTTTTCACTGGAAGAAGGATAACCTCTTTAATAAATGGTGTTGGAAAAATTGTTTTCCCACATGCTGAAGACTGAAAAGAGACCCACACATATCACAATACACTAAAGTCAAAATGGATCAAGGATCTAAGAATTAAAACAGAAACACCAAATCTACTAGAAGACAAAGCAGGTAAAAATCTTGAAGACATAGGGATAGGAGGGAATTCATGAATAAAATGCAAACCATACAAGAAATACTTCAAAGAATCAACAACTCAGATCTCATATTACTAAAAAGTTTTTGCACTTCAAAAGAAATCACTAACAAAGTAAAAAGAAAATCCACAGAATTGGAAATAATTTTAGCCAACAATCCCTCAGACAAAGGACCTATATCCAGAACATATAAAGAACTGAAAAACATCAAGCCCCCCAAATTCAAGACCCTCTCCAAAAATGGGCATCTGAGATGAACATACAGTTCTCAGATGAAGATATACAAAAGGCAAATAAATACATGAAGAAATGTTCACCATCACTGGTCATTTGAGAAAT
Organism: Hydrochoerus hydrochaeris; assembly: GCA_004027455.1. Classification (NCBI taxonomy): domain Eukaryota; kingdom Metazoa; phylum Chordata; class Mammalia; order Rodentia; family Hydrochaeridae; genus Hydrochoerus; species Hydrochoerus hydrochaeris. Next base: position 159,018 of record PVLA01003523.1, on the reverse strand, counting down.
GCAAGTTAAGACAGCACTGAGATTTCATCTCACCCATCAAAGAATAGCTGCCATCAAGAAATCAACCAACAATAAATGTTGGTGAGGCTGCAGTGAAAAAGGAACACTGCTCGACTTTTTGTGGTAGTGCAGACTGGTGCAGCCACTATGGAAATCAGTATGGAGATTTCTCAGAAGACTAGGATTGGAAGTTCCATTCAACCCAGCTATTCCCCTTTGGGTGTTTTCCCAGAAAAACTGAAAAGTTCATATTAGAGTGATATATGTGCACCCATGTTCATAGCAGCACAATTTGTGATAGCTAAATCTTGGAAACAAACAAAATGCTCATCAACTATAGAGTGGATGAAAAAAAAATGTGGTATTTTTATACAATGGAATACTACTCAGCTATAAAAAAACTATGACCTTTAGGCCTTTATTGGTAAATGGAGGCAACTTGAGAATATCCTCATTGGGCTAGGGATTTAACTCAGTGGCTTAAGCACCTGCCTGGCAAGCACAAGGTCATGAGTTCAATCTCTGTTACAAAAAAAAAAAAAGAAAAGAAAAGAAAAGAAAAGAAAAGAAAACCACCCAAAAAACAATCAAAAAAGAGAATATCCTCATTAGTGAAATAAACAAGACTCACATTAGGAAATATCACATTGTCTCTCTAGTGTAAAAAATAATAAGAACTGACAAAATAATGGTATCCAAAAATATAATAGATATAAAAGTATAATAGATATAATAGATATTGTAAAAGTGAAATGTAAGGAAAGTGCTCTAAAGGATATAATGATACATATAGTGTGTAAGACTGATGACCATATTACTGAGCTTTTGTTAAATCATTGAACAGAAGAGTTTGTACTGTCAATGTTTGAGTGTCTAGCCAGTTTTATGCTTTGATTTTGTAACTGTAACAACTATTGTTAAGATGACAATATGTAATATATCAACTAGCGATTTTATGATGTTAATTTTTTTGAATTCTGTATTCTACTTTTCTTGTTTTTTTCTATTTGGTCTTTTTAAATTTTTCTTTTCTTTCTCTCTAAAAAAAGGAAAGTCATAGTTGCACATGACTTCTTCTATCATAAATTTAAAACTCTGAAAATCTATATTATTAAATTAATATTGGCTGTTAGATTAGATTTCCTTTACTTGCATGGTATATATTAAATAATATGGAATTTTACAGAACATTTCTCTTTCTAGGAAATGAGGTTAGAACCAGGAATACAGACATTCTAAAAGTTAGACACATTAAATATTGTTTTATTGAAAAATACATATTCTTTAACACTGCAAACATTATTTTATTGATAATTTTAAGAAATATAAAAAGTGAATTATTGTTAGTATTCAGAGGTTCTGAGCTTAATTGAATAGAATAAAATTCAACATTCTTGTTTTGTTATATGACAACTTTTGTGGAAAAATTAAAATAAAATAGATTGTTATCTTATTCCTGTATGAATATGTAAAAATACTGAGTTCAATATTTTAGTTAAGAATAAATCTTTCTGTCTTTTGATGTCAGCAAAACATTTTATTTCAATAATTTTTGAAGCTAATGTTTTTGCTGTTATAAAACTGCATAGTAAATTGTAAGTCCTGATACTCCCTCGATTATTTTGTGATGTAATTATGTCTCTCAAAAATTTTGGGTGACTCTGAACACAAATCTGATCAAGATGGTAGTTCTAACAATTAAATGAAAATATATGAGAACATTTCAAACAAATGTGTTGATAGTTAATTTTTAAAATATATGACTTTCAAATATTAAATTTTTATCATAATACATAATTGAATACACAATAAGTAAAACTGATGTGTCTGGTCAATATTTTAGGAATGTGCATTATCATTTTCAATTTAAAATATTTTTATGTGTGCCTTCTGCTCATGCATTATATTTAATATTTTACCATTCTCACAAAAATAGAAAGCAATCTCATGAATGTTTGAGGGCAATTTTTTTAAAAAAATTAAAAGATACTTAAAATGAATGAATTAAAAAATACCATTGCAGAAAAGCCATGTGTCCTTAATAGGATCATTAAACCATTCTGTAATTACATATTATTCCTTCTTGTCAAAGAAGGAAAATATTTTTGCAATATTCATTGTATCAGGCAAGTGGGAAAAAAACATGTACAGATTCATATTACTTTTACTTATATTGTTATTTGGTAATTAGTTAAGTAATTCAATACCTATTTATTAATTAACATCAATAAGGAATGTGTACAAATATTGTTGAACAGAGGTAATTGATACTTTTATGCAGCTTACAAATGATGAAGAACATAACTAGTCACCTTTAAATCAACTGTAATTGTGCATAATGCCTTTAAGGGAAAAAATCCACTTGAATAAGAGTGATAAGTACTTTTACTGCAGATATATTCTATGCATATGCAAAGTCTGTTTCACGGATTGCATTTGCAAAGTAAGACCTGGCAGAGAGTATATTAAGAACTGAAAAATTATGTCCTTGCTCCACATGTCACCTTACCTTTAAAAAAAATTGTTTCTCTGTATCTTATGCTTCTAATCAATAAAGTGAAGTGTTTGGTGATCTCATGTTAGTTACTGAAATACTTTTTCATCAAGAAGGTAAAATCCCTGTTACTTTTACCATTTAATAAATTAAATTGAATCAGTGTTGTGTGGTAGTTTACTTAAAAAGTTTTATACATAAAATATCATCAAAGACAAGTTGATGAAAATCAAAGTAGTGTATGAACTACAGAAATCTAAACTGAATACGTTATAGAGTGCCATCTTTTCAGCAAAGAAAATCAGTATAAATATTAGTATTAGTGTAGTATATAGTATTGCACTTTAGGAAGAAATATTCTGCAAAGTTTTATTGACCTGGCATTCTATTTTAAGAGTGAAAACAATGAATTATTTTAGTAGTAAATATTTTTACTTAATTTATTTTCAAATAGGATGACTTTTAAGATGCAACTTTTATAAAAGGAAGCTTATAAAAAGATTTAAGATTATTTACAAATTAATTGTGATGTGCTTTTGCTGCTTTACTTTTAAATTTATTTTTATGAAAATAAAAATATTACATAAAAAATTAGTTTTATAATAAACAACAGCTTTTTTGTTATTTCAGAAAATGTGACAACCAACACTTTTATAAATTATGCATGGACACTCCTGTTTGAGCTAAACTGACTAAACATATTTTTTTAATGCTTCTTTCAGGTAAGTTCAAAATAACTAAACAAAAACTGATTTACTAAAGAAAGAACATTGAAAGTGAAGGCTTGTTGTAATTTTTATTTTACTCAGGGTAAGCGCTCATTTATATGTAGTGAAAGTTACTTTTTTTAACTTAAGAAAAATGTTTCCATGTCAAGTCTCTTAAGTGCCAGTGTCACATTCTTAATGGACAAAGAATAAGATTAGGTTCACGTGGTTCTCAAATCAAGTGCAGGATAGTCAGTGTCTGTTTGTATAAGGGCCTGGCATATTTTGAAGATATATTTAATATAAAGGACACTGAGTCATTCAATGGAAGTACATGTCCTTTAAATACACTTCGTTTGAAAGTCAAGAAAATAAAGGTGACCTAAGAATTCTCCTTTAGTTTGCTTTTAAACATTTATCTGATGGATAGTAACTGACAGCAAACACAAAAGATAGTTCAAAGACACTTCTGTGTAAAAGTAACAAAGCACCAATTTTAATGTTTTGGTTAACTGGACTTGTTCAGCCACCTAACATGATTTTAATGTATTGGATACAAATAATGTATTAATCTTTCAGATTGCATTGAACAAGTTCTAACTATATTATATCAATTTTCCCTAGTAGGTAAACAATTTCACAGATACTCCAGTAATGAAATACAAGTCTAATGTGGACTCTTTATTTTTCCCTGTGAATCTCATGGACTTGTATTCTCAAAGTTTCACTGAATAATAAGGCATCTCTAAATCTTTATCTTAAAGAATATTAGAAATATTTAAACTTATGTAGATTTGTACATGAGCACTGACAGTTTTCTATTGGAAATTATTTCCCGAGTAAATGTAAAGCAAACGATTTTCAAAAGACAAAAGTACCACAAATGTATAATTTCAAATGTCTTTTGCTCGTGAGTGAGCAATTAGGAATACCCCACTTCTACCATATATCCGTTGAAGCAAAACTGATTTGTTAGTAAGAGGTTATTTTATGCTAAACTAGAGAGAACTTCCTCTTATCATGTAATTTGAAATAGTCTGTTTTCACAAAAAAATTGACAGTTTTTGGTATTTATGTACTTTCTTAATATTTTAATTTAACTATGGGGCATTCAATGCCTGTTACTCAGTTTTGAGAAGCATTTTGGCTAGTCTGTTAAGATCAAATATAGGGGGCCTGGGGGTTTAGCTCAGTGGCATAAACCCCTGCCTTGCAAGCGTGCCGTTCTGATTTCGATCCCTGGTACAGATTAAAAAAAAAAAGAAGATCAAATATAGGATCTCAGTCCAAAAAAATGACCTCCCAGAATTATTTAATGTAACATAATTTTTATCATAATATTCTTCCTTACTGGGTGACAAATAAAATACTCCACTTTTAACACGTGAATTGCAAACATTAAATGAATAAAGACTATTTTGTTACAAGATTTTTTTTTTTTTGGTCTTTTTGAGACAAGGTCTCTCTATGGAGTTCAGGCTGGCCTTGAGCTCACTTTGTAGCCCAGGCTGGTCTCGAACTCACAACGATCGTCGTGCCTCAGCCTCCCAAGTGCTGGGATTACAGGCGTGAGCCACCACGCCCGACTATAAAGACTATTTTGAATAATAGACTTTATTATTGATTTGATTTTTTTTCCATGAAAGCACATCTTTGGATGTTTGTTAATTTGAAAAAGAATTGTACAATGTGTGATGGAAAAGACACTCTAGCGATGTCCCCAGTCAAAAAGATTTTTCAATCAGCAAATATGGAGTATCTTACTGGGTATAAGTGTTACTGCTATATTTCTAACTCCAGATAATTCTTTATTATAAAGAGAATTCTGCTGGTTTAACTATTAAGTTGTCAACCTGTGTGAGATTTTGATTTCAAAATGCTGAAGTTGTGGTTTGCTTTACATAGATTTCATTATTTTTTAGATAAATATTGCTATAATCTAAACCATTGAAACTGTGAGAATTCATTATTTATTGTTTACCTTAAACAAGTGTGTGATGCAGGAATATGGTGCTAAAAGTATTTCCTGTCAAAGAATATCAATTAAAAGGAACCAGCTGTGGAACCTACTAAGTTTGAGGGAAATGGCAGAATATCTCCATGCTTTACTGTAGTAAAATGAGCATGAGAAAAATAAAAGCGTGGGTGCCAGCGAAATTAATGAGAGCTGAGCATATAATTACTGCTTTACTTGTATTTTAATAATTATCTAGTAGCCACTCATGGTTATTCTAATATGTTTTTTATTAAAAAATATATTGGTTTCTCAGTAAGTTAGAAAAAGAATATGGGTGATGCTAATCTTGATGTCAGAAAACAATTTGGAAAGATTAATCAGACTTAGATCCACTTCTGGTAGAGTTATATGTTGCTATACACAAATTGGATTTTACAATTATTGTGGGAATTCTTTCTTAGAAATAAAACCATACTGAAAAAAATTGCTTCATAGAAACATTCTCTTGTAGTGTGACATCACAGTGAATGTATTAGTGGTCAAATAAAATATCCTGGAGGTGGCAATCATCAGACAACTTTTCAGAACAGGTCGTGGTGGTGACAATAAGTTTTTATTAGAAAAAATATGAAACAGAATTAAACCGTTCTTTTATAGAGTTCCTATAGACTTTAGATTATTGGAAATTATGAAGTGAGTCAGCTAGAAAAAGATCTGTGTATTTATAGCTTGCATCCATTTCTCATTTGTTACATTTCCAGGTATTCATGTATATTTATCTGTTGTATTTTCAAAAGCTCAGCAGTGAAACCTATAGAGAAAGAATCTTACTCTCCCTGCCATTTCCAAAAAATTTCCTTAGCTCACTAGTGGGAAATAATGTAGCAAAATGTATCAAAGTACGTTGTCAAGTATTAATGCATTCTTTTTGTCTCTTTTAGCAGATATATATATATATATATATATATATATATATATATATATCAACTATGTATAAATGCTACTTAGATCAGAACAGTTAATTATATTTAAAGTGGATGATTACATTTATTGTGCAGTAGTTTTCTGTTAATATTTTAATTGAATAAATAAAGAGTCTTAGAGTGAGGTTTGCAAATTAAACTTCAATATATTCTTGGGTTTCTGTAAGAGAGAAAATGCCTGTGTGAATGCTCGAGAAATATTTTTGTATATTATGTTAAAATCATGGCAATCATTATGGGTAATATTGAAGATAAAATGTCTTACCACACCACTCATACACAAAGAAATACTACTGTTTAACATTGGACTAGGTCATGACTAAAAGAAAAGATATTCTTTCCTGTTATTAAGTGTTGTTAATTTAATGTGAAAGTGTCTTTTCTCACTCAAAACTTTATAATTCATGTTACACAAAAATAAAACATTATAAATCTGCCTAAGTTTCAAAATAAAAACTCTTCATGTGCTGCCATCCAATTCATTATACTTGTTCTAATAAATGATTTAAAGTACACATGAACAACTATAAGAAAACTAAAACAAAAGTGAGAATAAAAACATACTCAAATGCAAAGCAACATTTGGGAAACATATACAATTCCTTTGCTACAAAAATGTAAGTTTTATTTAGCAGTTTTTGTATTACATCAAAATAATATTAAATACTAATGATAGAATATCACATTAAACCTATACAGACCTACAGAAAAGTGTTATTTATTGTTAATCCTATTGGAAAACAAATACTTTGTTCATTGCTCAGGTATGCCAAGCAACTTCACCATATTTATAATGAATCTATTACTTTAACTCATATAAAGATTTCATCTAAACTACTCCATTTTCTGATGAGGAAAATAAACAAAAATAAAACAAGTTATTTCTCTAAAATCATATAATCTTGCATTAGTGGTTCCAAGATGGAAATTAGCAAGTCTGTCAGAAGGCAAATTCTGCTCATCATATATGTCAGCAATTGTTGTATATAAGGAGCATTTTGTACATAAATATGATTTAAATGTGTCAAATGAAGACGTAACCACATTTTCAGTAAAATTTATGAAAATATTTGTAACATTAAAGAAATACTAAAGAGCACAGCAATGCATACACTAAGTTGTTTCTTTTTGGATAAGTGGTGTAATTACCTAATTATTTTCTCTTTTCTTTTACCTGTAGGATCCAAATGTATGAAAAAATAACTTCAGGTATTGTAAACTATACCTTATATTTAGGTGAAGGAAAATATAGAGGTAGAATCAAAATGCTACCCTAATTGTTAAACAAGTTTTAAGGCATGATCTATTATTCCATTCTTCTCTTTTCTACCATTAGTGTGTACTGTGAAAATCCATCAGTGAGACTATAAATTACAGCCATGTAAAGACAGACTATTTTTTAGAGAATAGTTCAGGCCACAGAATATTTGAGAAGAGGATGTAGAGATTTGCAAATATCTCTAGGTTCCAACTATGCAGAGCTTTTCCATTGCCAACTCTCTCTACCAGTTTAGACAATCAGAATCCATGGTTTCCATTAGTATTACCTATTTCTGTTACATCTTCTATGGATTTGGAAAATGTACAATGCCATTTACTTCACTAAACTAAAACTGTTCTGTATCTTCCTAGTCACCCTCGTTTTCTTCCTTTCTTTATGTAACTTTTGATCCATTGTTTGCTTTGTCTAGAATGTTCTATAACTGAAATCACAAAGCATGTAGCTTTTTAAAGATTAACACATTTCACCTAATAATATGCCTGTAATCCATCATGTTTTTCATCAACTGATAGCTTAATTCTTTTTGGTGATGAATATTTCACTCTCTTGACGTATTGCATTTAGTTTGTTAACAGTTACTGAAATTTGGTAGCTCCCAAAATTTGACGACTATGAATAAGTTCTCTATAAAATCTACATTGAGGTTCTGTGTAGACATACGTTTTTGATTCTACTGATTAAATATCTAAAAGATTGATTGCCTGATTGGATTTCAAATATGTTTAGTTTTGGAAGTAACTACAAAATTGCTCCTTCTAGAGTTGTCCTACCGTTATGCCTTCTTGGTAGTTAAGGATGATAGCTGCTATTGGTCTTTATTCCTGTCAGTATCTGGTGTTGTCCTTATTCTTGATTTTAAGGCTGGAAAATGTATTAACTTACTTAAATTTTTCAGAGAACAGATACAAGTTTAATAAGAACATTTCACAAAAGCGTCTTACAAAAATACTGCTTAAAAATCTTAACCTTTGAATTTTAAAACCCTTCTATTTATCAGCAGATGAAGGATTGTATGAGTCTAGTCCAGAGAGTCAACATTTTGCTGAAAATGTATTTAGATCTTTCACATTTAAAAATACTGTCTATAATCCATATCTTTAGTTTATATTTTACACAGAAAATAAAATTGAAATTATTTTTATTTTTAATTATTTCATAGATGTATTAAACGAGTTATGCGCAAGTCTTAGATATGCAAGTTGTATTTACACATAGGTTCATTTCTGTTTCAGAAAAGCCTAGGCTTAAAGAAATGTTAATGTATTCAGCTGGAACACACAGAAGAAAAAAAAGAGAAAACAGAATAAACTTCATGTACAGTGTCATTTTTTTCAAAGAAATCAAGATTTGGTTACAGACCAGATATGTCATGTAGCAAAACACAGGATGTATTGGATATGAGGAGAAATGATAGACTGTAACAAAGCCAAAATTGGGTCTGGTCTGTTTTGCATTAAGTAGTGAGACTTTATTGAAAAAACAGGAAGTTTTTTTAACTGACTTATAGTTGTTCTGGAAAAATATTTATGGACAAGTAAATTTATGAGGCATACTTCACAATATTAATAAGAAGGATTATTATACAGTGTGTTCCACAGTAATTTATTGAGTGAACACTTGAAAAGCATGAAACAAAACTCATTGAACACGGTTGAGAGAATATAATTAAAGCATTGTTATTAAACGCAATATGTTAGAGTGTATTGTAAAAGGGTAAGTATCCCAATTTAGATGTCATTATTGAAATGGCTACCTGAGACTTGATTATTTTATTTGTACTTCACAAACTGAATATCACTTCATTACTTTTATTATAAAATAAAAACAACATATGAGCTACTAGTTTTGTGTGGTTTTATACATGTAGAAATTGGAGGTTCTCAAAATATCAGTGTCAAGGGATAGAAAAATTACAATTATTCAATAGAATATTTTAGCAAATCCTGAGTTTAAAAATAAAAGTGTAGAAACGGGTAAATTATTTCCTATTCCTAGTAAAAACAAGAATTTCTTTAACAATTAAAATTGATTTATCTACAAAAGTTGTATGAATATGATTCTTAAATATGTCAAACTTTTGATGTTCCTAGGAATGTTGTAACTTTCAATTTTATATTAGCTTTTGAAATGAAAATTTTCTTTTATTTGAAACATGACTGAATCAAATTTGGAAAAGTTATAGAGATTCAGTATCAGGGTAGTATCAGGTCAGTCTCAGGGCAGTGTTCCTCATTTAAATCTATGCATATCAATAGTTAACATCAGATGGAACACAGGAAAATATAGCTGTGTATGTGTATATTTATCATTTTCTCTCTCTACTCTTGCACAATACAAAATATTTCATATAATTTTCATTTACCTTACTTATGCCTAAATGCATATATTTGATGGCTTGTTCTAAAATTTAAAATAATTTTCTCAATAAAATATATTCAGTTTCTTTACAAAGTTCACACAAAAAAGAAATTAATGGGATGACTCAAAGTAGAAACTTCTCTTTTGTTGTCATTTGAAGAAATTCAAATGAATTACTATATGCTCTTGTTTAATTCTTAAAATGTAATAACAGAATCTTATTTCACAATTATTTTGTTCCACTGTAACAACTATGTCACAGGAAGGTATAATATGAATCACTATTTCTTCTCATGCTTTGGCTGTACTAACCTGTACTGTAGCTCTGTGTTTGCTTGATCATGAAATTCAACACTATGAGACATTTCAGCTAGTATTTTTCTACCATATTTTAACAGTTTGCAGGCGTATAATAAATGTAATTTACCTATAATCAACCATATTATATTTGTGTGATTTGGAATTCATTAAAAAGATGATATCTGACAAAAAAAGAACATCATCCACTCTGAACAAAGTCCAGCTATAAAATATTATATCCCATTTATCATCAACTATACTTAATCTAGAACATGATTAGCAAGATCCATACTCTGTATTTATGATGTAATTATTTACACATAAAATATGTCATAATGACAATTTAGGGTATGAACTACTTATATAAGGAGGCTGTCTGTTTTTGTAAAGTAGAAGATTGCTGTCTTTTGAAGGAATAGCTTCTTAAAAAACAAAATACAAAAATTTTCTAACCATAGCTATGATTCCTCAAATATCATTTATTAATGTATTGACTTCCTACTATATTTGGCAAGGAGCACCCACAATCTAATTCTTCTTTTATGTGCAGCACAGTGTCACACCTATTACAGTGACTATCTTCCATAATTAAAAATGTAAAGCCAGGTGTGGTGGTGCACACCTGTAGTCCCAGTACTTGGGGAGGCTGAGGTAAGAGGATCACTATGAGTTTGAGGCCAGTCTGCGTTACACAGTGAGCTCAGAGCTCAACACCACTAAACTGAATTAATGAGGCTTTGTTTCCAAAAGAAAAAAAAATTAGCAAGCGTTAGCAAATATGTAAGTGAAAAAAAGAACATCCTTTTAAACTCTTTTTGGAAATGTGTATTAGTACAGACATCATCGAAGTTATTAGGAAACTTGCTTAAAAACCTAAGAATACGAGAACCATTTGAACTACAATCTCATGTATGAGTATGTATCCAAAATGAAATCAATATGCAGAAGAAATATCTGTACTCCATGTTCATTCTATCATTTTTTTTCATAAATGTGACAAGAGACAAGTTAATTGTCACTCAACAAATGTATGGATAAAAAAAAACGAGAAATCTAGGTGTGTGGTGTACACATTTAATTCCAGCACTATGGAAGCCTGAGGCAGAAGGACTGAAAGTTCAAGTCATACCTAAGCAATGTAGTAAAATCAAGACCCAGTCTTAAAATAGAAAGAGAAAAGAGAGGGAGGAAAGAAGGATGGAGGGAAGGAAGGAAGGAAGGAAGGAAGGAAGGAAGGAAGGAAGGTAGAAAGGAAGGGAGGGAGGGAGGGTTGGGGATGTAGCTCACTGGGAAGGTGTCATGCTCAATTCCCAGTATTGCAAGGGGGATGGAGGGAGAAAGAGAGAAAAGGAAAGAAATAAAAAGGGAGGGATGAAGGGAGGAGTGAGGAAGAGGACAAAATTAAATAGCTAGACAGCTAGATATCTCATAAATATTTGAAGTCATATAATGTCTCAAATGTTTAGATTTAATTAATAATGTAAAGCAATGCTAAGTTTATATTATATTTGACGATATAGACAAATTTATTGAAAATAACTAGACATCATAGTGACTACCGTAGATCACCTAGTGTTGTGTTTTTGTATGTTCTTTTCATTTCGTGTTTCTCTAGGAATTTGTATTGCTGACTTGATTTGATTTGTTTCTCCCTCTATACAGAAAGGCTAGGTATATGTGTAGAGACTTATACATGTGTAGAACTTCTAAGTAGTTTATGAGAATGGATTATAGTTATTGTAAAGGAAAAAAAGGAAAGAGAGTATTCTAAAGGATATAACTGCATGTATGTTTGAGTGTGTGGAATTAATAAACATGTTGCTAAAGTTTTAGTTGGATGGATGAGCAAAACTGACTGCAGTCTCACTGTTTGGATGTCCACTTTGTGGACTTTAGTTTTGTAACTTGAACAAGTGCATCTAGGAGGAAAGTATGTAATTATCAACTAGTGATTTTTACTGGTTACTATTTATGGCTTTTTTGTTTTGTTTTGTTTTGTTTTTGAGATTTTGTATTGTTTCTACCCTCTTTCTGTTTTAAAATTTTTTCTTTAAATAAAACAGTTTTTTAAAAAAAAGCAAGAGGAGGAAAAGAAAGTGCTCTAAAAGAGATAACTGTATGTATACTTAAGTATGTAGGATTGATAACCATGTTACTAAGTTTTTGTTGGATTGGTGAACAGAACTGTTTGCAGCCTCACTGTTTGAATGTCCACTTTGTATGCTTTAATTTTGTAACTGGAACAACTCTATCCAAGAAGACAATATGTAATGTATCAAATAGTGATTTCTTACTGTTTATTTTTTTTAAAATTCTGCATTGTTTCTACCCTTTTTTCTGTTTTGCTTCCCCCCTTTAAATAAAATTTAAAAAACAATATTGTGTGTGTGTATATATATATATATATATACATACATATATATATATTTGTATGAAATACAAAAAGTAGAATATTTTTCAATTACAAAATGGATGAGAATTTGGCCATTTGCAATAATGAAAATCATCATGCTAAGTAAAATAAGCCAGAAAGAAGAAAACTAATGTTGCAAGAACTGACCAGCATGTAGTATCAAAGGAAATTGAATTTTTGTTTTTTGTTTGTTTGTTTGTTTTTGTTGGTAACAGGGATCAAACTCAGGACTTCACACTTGCCAAGCAGGCTTGTGTGCCACTGATCTAAATCCCCAGCCCAGGAAATTGAATTTTAAAAAAAGAGATAATAAAATAATAGTTATTAAGTTCCAAGAGTGGGAAACAGAGGAAGAACTGGTCAAAAGACAGCAAATGAACAAGTCTGGTGACCGAATATACATTTTGGTTACTATATTAATGTGACAGTATGCACTTGAAATTTGTTAAGACAATAAATCAACTATTGTTCCATATGAAAAAAATAGATAACTACAGTAGACATGCTATATGGAAATAATTTAACAACATATAGCTATATAAAAATCATACTGTTAACCTTGAATATATATGATTTTATTTAATAATAAAACTAGAAACTAATAAATAATAAAGTATATAACTATAATGTAATTGAGTAATTCAAAAAGACAGAAAATATAATCTGAAAAACTTTTTTGTTCAACACAACAGTCAATTATTTTAAATTATATGAATGAGCTTCAGAGTTTTCAAAAATAATTTTAATCTTGCACCATTTCCTTTTAAGAATTAGCTTTATTAATGGCAAATAATGTGTTTAACATGAATTGCTTCACTTTTGTACATGTGAACTTTATCAAAGCTGTAAATTTAAATTAGTGAAGAAATAGAAACAATTTTCTCTTAAATGGATGTGCATATGTTGGTATTTATATATGTATATACATAAATTAAAATATGTACACATAGAAGCTATAACATTGGTTAGCTACATTTAAATTTATTTTTAATTCAGACTTTGAACTTGCCATTGTGCTAACACTAATGCTGGTATTGATTTTACCCTATGCACTCAACACTCTTGATTCTTTAAAATTAATAATCTAAGCAAGCTCATTATCATCTAAGATCTATTTTAGCTACACATTTTTAATATTCTGTTTTGGTTGCAGAGCTATTTAGATACAGTCATTCATGGATAATAAGTCATTTATTCCTCATTAACTCTTAGGATGGATGCAGAGATTCATTACAGCCAGACAACAGACTCATTTAACTGCATACAGTACATGATTATATACTACACCAATGACTAGAATGCAAATTCTATCTCACATTTGCTGCATTTTACTTAAGCTTTTGCCAGTGGCTCAAATAGTTTCCTGAACACATTTTTTTTTTTTTTTGCCAGACAAGCCACCAGGTTCTTATTTTTAAAAAGGGAAAAAGGAAGAAAAAATCTGCAGGGCGTGAAAAAATAGTATAATGTTGAAGGAAGTTTCTCTCAGCAGTTACATATGTGGACACTTAAAATGTGTGTGTGAAACCATGCTTCCTTCATTTGAAATTTATACTCTTGTCACTTGCCTCTTTACCCTTAAACCAGATGAACTCCAGGTTTTAAATGCAGAGACATAAATAAATCATCATAGAACTGGTCACAGGCTTTCTTTTGAGCCTGTAGGGAAATGTAGAAACCTGCTATCTCCACTCAATGATATAAGATCAATTTAAAGATTTTGAAAGGGTAATAAAAATTACAGTTAAATTTATTTTATAAAATTAGTAGCTATAAATTGGAACTTTGTTCAGAAAATAGTTTTCATGGTTAAATTTAGTTTTACTGTATAACTATATATAAACCTACTGAAACTCATCAGTAGCAAATTACTTTATTAACAGAAAATGATGAGAATACAGGAAACACTGTGATTTCAAAAAGTAAATTTGGAGGGGAAAAGAATATGAAAAAAAGAGGCAAAGCGTATCCTATACAGCTACAAATTCACATGATGTACTTTATCACTATATATCTAAAAATACTAATACAAATATGAAAATTAAATGAATTTGGAATAGATTTACCCTTGTATGACTACACATTTAATTGGCAACAAAATTTATATAAATGTTATGGCTCCATGTGAAACATAACTTCAAATTTTATCACATTGCACATTTAATACCACTAACATTTGGTTTGGAGAGACATCAAAGAAAATGATGTTTCTTGTTTAGTGTAGAAATTATTTTAAAGTCTAGATTTATAGGAATACAAATTAAGGAAATAAGAAAGGGAAAAGCCAGATAAGCAATAGTTACACTGTAGATCAAGAAGCAAAGCAGGATTCAGCGTATCATCACAACACATGTTGGGAAAAAAATACCCTACAATGATCGCTGATACCGATTTGCATCCAAAGGAAGCAGGCTGGTAAGCAGCTTGGTGTGCCTTCAACCACCTTGTTCATTGGGTTTGTCACCATGTGGTTTCTCCCCCTCTCCTCAGTAAAGATAACCTGCAAGGTGAATCTTTTGAATTGATTCAGAATATCAAAGCAGCCACAACCAAGCTACTAAAGTCACTTTTAAAAATTGGCAAAGAGATGTGCTAATGTGTTTTTAAAGCTGCATGGAATCTCTCGGGGGGGATTAATAGCAATATGTCTTTTACTGTAATAAATATGAAAAAAATGTTAAATGTTCACTGAATTTTTATGACACCTCATATGTAAATAAACAATTATTCTCAAAAACTAGATTTTTGTGCCTAATGAGGGCAATTTATTTTAAGATTGAATTTAACTGGTCATAAAAAATAACTATTGTATAAAGATAGGAGGACATATTATAGTTCTTCAATACATATGACAAGGAACTTTTTATTTGAAAAGGTTTATCAAAAACAGTCATATGTTTAGAAAATATTTAGAAATAAAAATATTTTTGTCAATTATTGGGTAATTATATTTTGCAAATAAATAATCATTTGTCCCATTACTCTTTCTGAATAGATCTGAGTTTTCTACAATTGATTGAAATTTGCTGAATTTCCAGAGTAATTTAAGTGTACTCCTGTATTTTCAGTTATACTGGATTGATATTTGTGTTTACTCATTTACTAATTTCATGCTACTTTAGTTACTACTGATATAAATATTTGTCTTAATCTAGCTAAATGCCCTGTTCCTCCCCACCCACTGATTTAAAAATTTACTTCTCTAGTCCTGTATGCATACATTTATATGTGTAATGAAAATCTAAAATACATTTTAAAATTAAATAATTACAAATAATTTTCATGAAGTGTGGTTTATAAATATAATTGAGCCAAAAAATGGTGTCACCAAGGAACTTCACAAATCACTTTGGTCAGTCTCTTTATAAATAACTACTGTTATCTAGTTTATTGCCAGGTGTTCTAATCTGTGTAAACTTGACATGACTATTTCTAAACAAATATGCTTACTTCTGTCTCATATATATTTTTAGGGCATTTATTCAGTCATTTTTCCAACAGGAAATTTAAATTGCTTTAAATACATGCATAAACATGTTGAATTTCTTTTCATGTTTATTGGTTATTTGAACAGTGTTATTTTAAAAAATTATCTTTTAAGAATTCTGACCAAAATATCTCATGGGGTATTTTTTTCATTTTTGATTTGTGGGGTTATTTATGTAGTCTGGGCAGAAATTATTTTGCATTCATAGCAACATACCTATTTGATTGGCAAGTATGACTTGTCCTTTTTTCAATACTAATGATGTTGTTTGATAAATAGTTGCATTTAATTTTATCTCACCACACTCTATCATATGCAGTTATTTTTGTCTACATAAATTATTTAGACATTTTGGGTCCTTCTTTTTTCTCTATGAGCGTTAGATCAGGTTTTTTGCAATTGATTAATGTTGCAATGATTACAAGTAGGTCATATGTACATCTAATACTTAATAGTGTGCATACACCTGCATTATACATGCTAAGATTGCCTCCAATTTTGCCTCCCCATCACCATTGACAGCATTACAACATTTGTGCAATTGTAAGGACAGAAGAACACTGTGAAGAGAGATATACCAGGAGAAGTGGACGTTCTTGTTTACTGTTGATGACAGTATGATTGACAAACACTGCCAAACCAGGAAAAACTTCGAATTTTTTTCTTGCTTTAATATTAATATTTTTGCATATTATATTCAGAATGAACTCGTCATTTATACAAAACATAGCCTGCAATGTTGACTACTCAAGAATGGATTGAATTAATAGTCCAAATTATGAATGGTTTACATAACAATAATTTATTTACCAATCTATGACTATGAAACATGTATCCAGTTATTAAGGTCTTTTTGCAGTGATTCATCAAAGTTTTGTAGTTTTCCACACTTTGATAGATTTATATTTATGGACTTGTTTTATTACTCCTTCTATAAATATTAGTTTTATATTTTCTAACTATAATTTTTAGTTGCTAATGAATAGGAAGCTAGGGATTTTGCATATTAACTTTGCATCTCGAAAACCTCTTATAATTTAGGTCTTAACTATGTTTAAGACTCAATATAATAGACTATTATAGTTACAAAATTAAAGCATACAAAGTAGATAAACAGTGAGAGTGTAAACAGCTATGCATGCATGAGTCTGTACATGTATTTCTATCCTTTCTGTATTAGAGGGAAAAACAAAACATAGCAAGACAGAACAAAACAAATTCCTATAAAAACATGAAATCAAAAAGTAGTATAAAACCACAGTACAAGGTGATCTACAATAATTACCATGTTGTTTCTTATTGTCTTCAATAGAATTGTCTATATCATCAGGCATAATTGAATACAGCAGTATAATTGAATATAGCAGTACATAACAATATTAGTAAAAATAAAACATTGCAGACAGAGTAAAACTTCAAAGGCAGGTAATAATCAAACCAGAGTGGATATTCTAGTGAATCTTGTCATCTTAAGTGCATTTGCCTATACTGTCAGACTTGATACTATCAATCATAACAGCTTTGAATAAAATCTATCAGTACAAAACTGTGATCTAACAAACCAGATTCGATTACTATCAGTCATGGTAAAACAGTGTAGGCTTTACAGAGATTTAGATTAAGTTAATAGAAAATTAAGGATGATTACCATACTATATCCTGTTATTTTCAGAATAATTTTCTGTGCCCTCAACTCTAGTACAGGTAGAATGACTGGAACAGAATATAATACAGCTAAGCAGAGTAGTGTGAGTAATGTGGGTTTTAAATCCTGGTGCATTATTAATATAGTGTATCAGTGCTATGTTAGAGATTCTAGCTGTCCTTCTCTGCCTCATTTCTGCTATGCTATTTTTCTGCCTTTGTCTACTTTTCTCCTTCATTCTACTGTCTGCCACACTCATTGAGGCCTTTCTGCAACTGTTTCTAAAATCCTGGTACTTTTTCTCTCTCTCTAGAATGTCCTTCAGTATTCTCTGTAGGGTTGGATTGGTGGTCACAAACTCCCCCAGTTCCTCTTTGTCATGGAAGCACCTTGTTTCTAGTGACAGTTTTGCAGGGTACATCAATCTGGGCTGGAGGTTATTTTCTTTCAGAGCTTGGAATACTTCACTCCAAGCTCTTCTTGATCTGATGGTCTGTTTGGAGAAGTCAGTCGTGACCTGATGGGCTTACCTTTATAGGTAATCTGTTTCTTTGATCTGATGTCTTTTAATATTCTGTTTTTATATTGAATTTCTGGTATCTTGCTTATTATATGTCTGGGTATAGATCTGTTTTGATTGTAGGTGGCTAGAGTTCTGTTTGCCTCACATAACTGAATATCATTTTCTTTTCCTATACTTGGGAAGTTTTCCTTAATTATTTCCTTTGTAATTTGCCTTTGTAATAGCCTTTATAAATAGCCTTTGTAATTGTTTGTATTTCTGCTTCTTCGTTCACATTTCTTATTCTTAAATTGTAGATTCTCTTTTCATCTTCTAGCCTTTGTATTGTTACTGCCTGTTTCCTTGTGATTTTTAAGAGATCTTTCCTTTCATTGCAAACTTGTCTTCAAGTTTTGATAGTTTATCCTTAATTTCTTTTAAGGAGTTTTGCCAGCTTTCAATGGAGTTTTAAATTTCCTGTTAATCTCTTTGAATCTGCTTCATATAGTCTACATTTTCTTTATATTCTTTATTGAATGTTTCTCTCCTTTTTTTGTGTACCTCCTTTCTTCTCTCTGTATCTTCCTGAGAGCATTTCTTTTATTACTCTACTCATATCTTGCTTTACTTGATTTAATTTTTCAGTTTTGAGCTTGTCTACAAGGTCCTGAAGGTATCTCTTAATGTCCATTGAAGCCATGTCTGATGTTGCTTGTTTGCCACCCTCAGTCTCCTTTGTTTTTCCCTTTCCTGGATCAGTGCTGTCAGGATTCTGGGCTGGGGGCCTCCTCAGTGCAGGTTCCAGCCCCCTTCCCTGTTGGCCACAGTTCCTCTGAAGCATGTTGTTGAGGGACCTCAGCCCTCTACTGCCTGTCCCTACCCACTGGGCTAGCCAAACTTCGAGGCCTTAACCCAGTTAGTGTGTGCTAGGTGCAGGGAATCGATTTGGGGTGGCTCACTGGGTCCCGGCCAGGGGCATGTCCCAGTCAAAGCAAATCCCACGAATCTGCTCTGGGGAGGGAGCAACCAACTGAAGTCACTGTCACACCCAGTTCAGACACCTCCTGCCCTATTCCAA
Source organism: Hydrochoerus hydrochaeris (assembly GCA_004027455.1). Taxonomy (NCBI): domain Eukaryota; kingdom Metazoa; phylum Chordata; class Mammalia; order Rodentia; family Hydrochaeridae; genus Hydrochoerus; species Hydrochoerus hydrochaeris. The sequence goes on along the minus strand of PVLA01003523.1, from coordinate 139,812 downwards.
CATGTCGCCCATTTGGTAGTGCCCTTCCCATGGTGGGGGGGTCTCATTCCCAGCACCGACCGAGGATTAATGAAGGTCCCTTTGCCAGCTCCGTTCTCTGTTGGGCTCACCAACCCCCGACTTAAGCTCTCCTGTGGTTCCTGTGAGTGGCAACGGGAAGGAGATTGGGTGGCTCTGCCTGCAGCTGGGGATTCAAGCTCCCACAAATTCAGGCTGGCACAAACATGTCAGGTTGCTGCAAAAACACCATGTCCCATAATTTTTAGCTGTTCCAGTTGTAGTCCCAACTTCTTTGATGAGCTTTTTTACATTTTAATTTTTTCCTGTGTCAAGAGGATCCATCTCCCTCTGTCTGGATCTCTCAGGATGTTTTATTCTGGCATGTGAGTTTTTTCTCCCAGGAGGCTTTGTATTTTGTTGCTCACTGATTGGCCATCTTGACTTCTTCCAAAGTTTTGAATTTTAATTTGATATATTTTTAAAAAAATTCTATACTGCTATAAATAAGTCTCCAATTACTGCATACCATATATTTTGATATTTTATAGCTTCATATTGATTTATGCCTAAGTATTAAGATTTCCTGAGTCTCCTTGGCATGCTATTTTATTTTGAAGTGTCTAGACAATTTTCTAGTTGTATTTCTGAGAGGGATTTTTAATTTACTTCAATTTATTGAGTGACATGCTTCGTATGTTTATTTAAAATGTGCTTCATTTTCTGGAGTACAATCCACCTTGGTGAATATATCAAGTGACCTTAAGGATCATGTACATTTTACAGTTGATAATTGTTGTATACTATATAGTCAGTTATAGTAGTTTATTTGACTATGACATTCTGTTCAACTTTAACCTTAATATTTTGTTCCTGTTTGTGCTGTACATTATTGACTAAAGTATGTTGCATTGTTCTACTATGATAATGGATGTTTCTATCTCACTTTCCAGTTTTGTTGCTTGTGAAGTTTTGAGGTCACATAGGATTGATACATCTTCTGGTAGAACTGACCTATTTACTAACACTTAAATCTATTCTTTGTGCTGATATTATTCTTATAATGGAAGTTTGATTTTTAATGGAAGTTTTATTTTGCTTTATTTTGGTTAACATTAGTTAAAATATAAAAAAAGTTCAATCATTACAATTTTCCTCAATATTTTTGTATTTAATTACTTCAAAGTTAAAATATGTCTCATTCAACAGAGAGTTAAATGAATCCATAAAAATAACAAATATTTCATATTTTAAGTGATACATATTTTTCCACTGTTCTTATCCAGTGGGATAAAAATGTAATTTAAAAAATTTATTGACACAATTAAATATTTAAAATATATGGAAGAAATCATTTTGGTATTGTTTTACAGTAATACATGTTTCTCATCTAGATATCATATTCAAATAAATGACATTTATATAACTTAATTATTATTTTAGAAAAAGTTGATATAAAGTGCTTATGAGAATTCAATTCATAAAAATTGTATTAAATCTTAACATTATTGCTTATCCTTTATTTTATTTATTTATTTATTCATTTTTGGTACTGAGAATCAGACTTAGGACCTTGCACTTGCCAGGCTGATGCCTGTACCACTGACCTATATTCCTGGCCCTTACCCTACAATTTAAATATTAGTATTGGTGGCAGAATAGCAATAATTATAATAATACTTAATATGTAATAATGATACTAAAAGCAAGTTAGCATTAATAATATTATTTATGTTGCCTTGTTTTAAATATAAATATATGTACTTTTGGAAAATTAACAGAAAACCTCTTGAATAGAAAAAGTAATTGATTTTTAAAATGTTATTTTAACAGTGTATGCATTTTTAGTGTTGATGTAGAAATGAATTTCTAAGCTCAGTAAATATCATGCGAGGTAATTCAATATGAGTGGAATCAATTTTGCACTGATATGATTGCTCTTGTATCACAGAAAGTTATGCTTACAAATCAAGTTCAATTTTAAGAAATCAGTGTAACTCTGTATGTTAAAATTAGCACAATATGGTGCTTCTGCAAACTTTAATATAGAATTAATTATAAAAGTATATCAAGAATAATGACCATGTACTTTAAGCTCCAAATTACTGTATTGCTATTAGTGTACATATCACTCTCAGTAATTTTATTCCTCAGTTACCAATAATAAAATATTTCTCTTCTATCACACTTACTCAGTATTTTTTTGTTGTTTCATTTTACTCTTTACTCTCTAAGGAGTCACAGTCTACGATTATTACAATTTGATTTATATTAATAGAAATATAATTAATGATACTTCCAGCTATATACCAGTATGTGTACAGTGTGTATATATGTGTATGCTTTTATATACATAGATAACATAGATATGTTTTAGTGCATGTGTGATTTGTTGCATTTTTTATCAACTCATTGAACTCAATATTTTTATGTCCCTAATTAAGACTGTTTAATATTAATCCCATCTCATCCCTCAAAAACAAAAGAAAATCAGAAGCAATAATTTAAGAATTTTGACTTTAAGGGATGGAAACATCAAGGCAATGGTAAAAATGAGCTTGAGTTACCAGTCATATTTCATTTTTTACAATGATGATTTTTTTTCTGCTGACGAGAAAAAATATTCTTGGTTCCAACATTAAAGAACATATTTTATTTATAGCCAGGAAGACTTGAATTTCTTCATTTTAAATCTCTGCTGAACTTTAGAGAAACCTTTAAAAACTCAATTACATTTATACTAGATTTTTACTGTAGCCTTCAGAGTCCAGAATTCTTATGCTCAAGGAAAATGAATCAGTTCTAAAAATCTACAAGACCATAAGGAAGCCTTATGTGAGGGCTATTCCAAAAATTTTATAATCAGAAAATATGGCCAGAATTACTTTCTTTGCAAGAAAATATTTGATGATATTCAAATTAAAACAGTTGTTGATTGACCTATGTGGAATGATTTTTCTATTATAATAAATTGTTAGTAGATTTAAATATGTTCACCATTGGGATATCAGTTTCCCAAAATAAGATTATAATAATGAATCTTCAAAAGCACTCATCAGACTAACAGTATACTTAACTTCTCAGTCATTATTATTTTGCTTCAGAGCATTTTCTCGAGACTGGATTACAGCCATAAATTTATATAGATATTGCACTTTTATTTTATTTTTAAATGAACTTAGGATAACGTATTCCTAAGAAATGAAGACAAATGCTTATTGTTAAATAATTAAACAGAGAAATCATCTAGAACAAGATTCATCACTGAAGGGGATATTCTTGAGCAAGAATTTTTACTATTTCTTAAAAATATCTTAATGAACTATTTATATTTATAAATTTTCCAAAGAAAGTAAATAAAGTTAAGTATAGTAGTGAGATAATAAATTTGTTACTATTTTCTTTGAAGACAAAACAATGATCTTCCTTGAGAATCAACTATTAAAGCCAAGAATTTGAAAAAAATATATATATATGAAATAAAGTAAAAATTTTGTCAGAGAATTTCTAGTCAAATGTTTAAAATTTTGTCATAGAATGTCTAGTGAAATGCTTGTGGTAAAGATAAATTATATTTACTGGTACAAAATTATATAACATTTAGTTCAATCATACAGCATTAGTATTTTACTGTGTGCATTCATGTGATTAATAAGGAAAATTGGGCTTTGTGTCCAACTAATATTAAATGTATTAGTTACCATTCTCCAGTGAAACAGAATAAAGCAGACATAAGAATAAATATAGATACAGAGAAAGATTAATTATAAATAACTGGATTCACCATCATTATTCAAATTGGAAAAAATTAAAATAGTTCAGATAAAAGCTTTTAAAAAATGCATAATCAGTATTAATGCAGGAAACCATTTATAGTTTTATTTTGTTGTCTTCTCATAAATGTGTATTTACAAAATACAATGAACAAAATTAAATAATGTGCTGGGCTTATATGAAAAACAAGTCCTGATAATCAAATTAATGTCCTAAGTTCATAGGAATGACAAGACAGATAGTGCAAACAAGAACAAAAGAATAGTAGATACAGTGATGGAAAAGAGTTCATCAATATTAGGAGATGTTCCTAATGAGAAGAGGAGAAAGTAAAAGAGGTGAAATGGTGCTGTCTTCAGGAATCTTTCTAGAGGAATGTGGTAGTACAGCAATATTTTAAGAGATGAGGCGGACTTAGCATGGGAAACATACGAGATAAATAAAGAAGTGTGAAAATTAATGAATTAGGGAAACAGGCGTACATAATGAAGGTTTAAGTCTAGGGTTGTAATATGAAGAGCTCGACAGAGTTATCCAAGATAAAACAAGAATTTCTTTTCATAATTTTAGTTGATAAAACCATACAAATCTCCTCTTAATTTTCTGTTACACTTTATTGTGTAGCAGAGGATTAAAAGTTACAAACATTTTTTTTCTTTTATTGTATGTTTGTGATATTTCACAATTCTATTTATTGTAAAGCATCAGTGCACACATATATCACATCATAATTATTTTTACATCATCTTCTGGTCTTTGCCCTCATGTTCCCCAATCCTCAGTAAATGCTGTAGATCATATTATCTAAACTTTTCTGAAGATTGTCTTTGCAAGTTGATTTGTGTTGTATCTCACTGAGTTCCAAATGAAATGTGACTATGAGATGATCTAAGATGGAATGTTTGGAAAATACATTAAATCAGTATGTAAGAGCAGCAACAGTGTATATAGTTCCATCCAGTATGAACAGGAGTGGCTTCTTTACTCCAAGATCATAACCAGTGTATTAGACTCAGCACCTACAATTAGCTAGCTCAGCAATTTTTCAGCTGACACAGAAAAAGCACATTCTTTAGCAGAATAGTTTTGTTGATCTGCATATTTTTTAAAAAGTCATTCCCAAGAATAAGTATTACATTTATTCTTCTGGTGGCTGTATTTAACTATGGTTTATTTAAGTTAACTAAAAATGCTTATATTCATCACATGTGGATTATAAATGCCATGGTTGAGTATAAACTACTCCAAACCAGTTTTCCACTTAATTTTGTGAAACCATGTTCCTTTATATAAAACTATTGAATAAAATTATGGTGTCTTTGGCACAATGGAAATCAATTAAGCAGGAGAAAAGAGAAAAGGAATGCTCAGTGACAGTTTTTTGATCCTATAATATCTGTCACCTACCATCTGTTGCACTGTATATTTTGATATCTTTTTGTAGGAAATTTGATCTTAATAGTAGGATCTGTAAGGAATATCACGTGTACTCAGAGGAAAATGCAAAGAGAAATACAGAAATCTTGGCCCTGCCACTCTTGGGCATTAAATCAAAAGAATATGTTTTAAAACTACTATCAACATAAACTAAGTTTACGTTGGATCATTGAGCAGAACTGTTTGCAGTCTTGTGGTTTGAATGTTTACTTTCTGTGCTTTAATTCTGTAAATTGAACAACTATTTCTAAGATGACAGTATGGAATTTGTCAACAAATGATTTTTTAGTGTTTATTTTAGTTTATCTCATTTTTTTGGAATTTTTTGTAATTGCTTCCATTGTTTTCATTTTTTTTCTCTTTAAAAAAATTTTAAAAATACATGCAAAAAAACTACTATCAGATTTTCAGGGGATATCTGATTTTTCTATTAAAATCATCATCTTAATTGCAAGCCACAGAAGCTAATCTGGATGTATAACTACTGCAAATGGATTCAGTGAAAGGATATTAAGTAGCTAAAAAATTATTGTGAGAAGTAGAAAACAAACTTCAGGATCTCTACTTAAGTGTGTATATTAAATATGATACAAAGAAAACACAAGTCCTGTTTTTGTGCCTGTTATAGTGAAGGGTTGAGCAAAAAACAATTAGAACCAGCACATGGAATTGATAATATTATTTGTGATGGTCACCCAGAGTTAACACATGAGTCCAGATGAAGACCCAGAGCTCATGACAATGCCACCCACTAGTCCAACTGGAGATCTAGAGCCCACAAGAAGGACTCACACCAGTCTTACGGATCTGTGCTGGGAAGGCCCAAAGGTCAGCAGCAGAAGCTGAAAACTCTGCCAACTGGGTGAAGGAGCTGTGCTGGTAGGTTGAGGGTTCTGTGCTGGAGCCAAGAAATCACTCTCACAACAAAGACCAGGGCTGTCCTGAAAAGCACCACAGCCATCCTCAGTGACCTGGAGGCCTGAAGCTCCTCCAAAGACAAGCAGAGTCGAGTATATGCCAGGAATCACGATGAGTTCATCCTGGAGATTAAGCGGCACGTGTCTTCCCCTCAGTAACCAGGAAGCAATGCTCGATGTAAGGACCAGAGCTCCTGCAGGAGAACCAACGGCTCAAACAGCAACATGTAAGAAAACCCACAATGTCTCAATGCCTCGCCCCCCCAACCCCTCAATGCCTCCTTTCTCCATCTTCACATCTCTATTTACGCTGGCAACTTTCCTCAGGTGAAACATCTACGCTCAGCACCATGGTTATTTAATTCCGCTGGCATTGAGTTGACCACCAGCTTTTAATGTATAACATGTTCAAAATAAAACTATTTCTTTTTCAAGTATCCTATCTTGAAATTTACAGAACACAAGACTTGTGTCTGCCAAAAGTTGAGGTCTGAAAAATTAACCAATACCTACAGCCCCTACCACTATGCTCATTTTTAATCTAGTAAATTCTGAATTTACTGATGTTTACATCTCAAATTCAATTAAGACAATGATTTTAATAGAAATTCAGAAATTTTGCTGTTATAAATATGTGTAGCAGCTGAAAATGATGATAAGAATTTCTACTTCTGTTTTGTTTGTTTGTTTGTTTGTTTGGAAGACATTAAAAGTTAGAATTTGCCAATTATAACCAAAGATGTTGAACCTGCTTGTTAGTGAAACTATGAAAGATCTTCACTATACTGGTTACGATTCTTTGATCTTTAACAATAACTTACATAACCAATTTGTGTCAAATTTAAGTAGGAAATAATATGATAGTCCACAGCAATAAACATCAAAACTAGATGTGGTGTATAAATTGTTATGCCATGAGAAACACTCATGTCCTTGGTGATTTAGGCATGAAAGCATGAAAAGAAAAATTTTAAACTCTAAATTTACAACATGAAAATTAAGGCAACATGATTTAACTAAACCATGTAAGATGTAATTGCATTAAGATAGGCAACATGAAATCACATTATTTCTCATCAGCTAACTCTTGAAAATGAATCACTGGGGGAATGAACTTAGAAAAGAAGGAAACTTAATTATTCTTTGATGCTATATAAGTCAAATAATAAATACTGATAATTCTTTATGATCTTTAACTGAAATATAATGATTTAGCTTATATGAAACTGTCAACCTCATGCTAATAAAGTAGTGGTTTAATAAATTTATGTATCTGGATGAAATGTGTTTAAAATATCTATCCAATGTTTCAAGACAAAGATCTGACCTAAAAAAGCTTACAATTTCCTGAAACAAATATGGCCTTTATTAATAGTAATATTAGATTCTAATGGCAATAGAATATCACATTGCTTACTTTAGTTTTTGATAGCTTCATAAATTTCTACAGTCTGATATTGTTGTAAATTCCTGTGTCCCAAGAATAACCTCTTTTACATAAAGATTAAATAATTATCAAATTTTAGTGACAGGAATTTTTCATACACAGTTAATAAAATATCATTAAGCATTAATATTGCCCTGATTGAAATATTCTACATTAAATATTAAATTATTTACTAAAATAAGAATAATTTGTAAACCTTTCTGGAAAGTAAGCTAGAATATTTTCATTTTTAAAAAATGCAATATGGATATGTGATTCACACTATGAAGGTTGTTACATATTATAATTATGTCAAAATTACACTGAATATATTATATTTTCCTTATTTCTATATTTTGTTGCTCAGATAATTTGTTTAACAAGCTATACATTCCTAGGTAAGGGAATTATCATCTGCAATGTAAGCTTTAAACATATTCTAAGAAAAATGATTTTACCTAAACTACTTGATGCTGAATTTTGAAACACATTTGATTCTTATGAGTATGCAGGAGTGTACATATAACTTATTCATGAAGAAAATTTCTAGTTTGATTGAAGTTAGTATTTTATTCTCTCTTTTAATAGAAGGGAGAGATTTCATATCGGCATATGTCAAATTCCTCAAATTTTTAACAAGAATGGGACATCAATTTGACTATTTATATATAAATATATTGATATACTTTCAATAAGAAATGAGCAATATTAGTTGCATATTATCTCTAGAGGATATCAAGCCTGTGCATTTCAGCATCTGCCAAGCTATGTTTTAAAAAGGTCATTGCACATTTATATAAGTAAAAGAGTATGTTAAATCTACATCTTTTCATCTTGTCTTCCAGTTTTAAGTACTCCAATTAGTAGGGAGACTATGCTAATGCTCTTTATTTTAAAATACTTCAAAAGTGTATGTATAAAGTAAATGTATTAGTTTAAACTATACAAACTCATTGATATTTCATGTTAACCATAAAAACAGCAGATGTATTATTTATCAGGGACCTGGCCAAGATCCCAATCTCACAAATGAGTGTACGGCAAAGGCTTAAATAAATGAGACAAGTGGTATAATTTTTGGGCTCCAGGAGGACTAAAACACTTTTGCAAAGTTTGAGATTCTGGGGGCCATATTTCTCTGGAAGCCCTTATTTATTTAGCTTTTTAACCAAGAAAGGGGTTAAAGTGGAAAGTGCTGGAAACTGAGCAAGGTCTTGGGAGTGGTTCAAGGACTTTTCCAAGTAACAGATTATGTTAATTTAAGCAAACTATCCTATGTTAATTTAGGAGAAGTGTTTTAGGAGAAAGTCTCCAGGTTGACTTGCACTCAGGAGTGAAATGCCTGCAGCTACAATCTCTGTCTTGCTAATTGGGGATGGAGCCAGGAGTCCTCAGCTGTGGCCTTATCCTGCCCTTTGAGGTTTCTCTTTGTTCTCAGATAGACTTACCCTGGCCATGCCACAGCCCTGCACATAGATTCAATTTCCAGCTTCAGTGGCTGGAATTTCTAGCTTCAATTATTGGTATAATTGTTTTCATCTTATGTCTGGTGTTTTTAAAAATGTACTATTGTATTTTAACAAAATAATGTTTTCTAGCTACTTACACAGAAGCATTTCATTTCTTTCCTTGGCTGTATAAGATATTTTAATGGAATATACAATACATTATTTACAGTCATTTATATTTATGATATTTTATATTTTCAGTATTTAAACAGTTAAACCACTAATATTCTTATTATACTAAGTATGCACATTTGTGGTAATACCTACAGGATATGTTTAAAAAGGTAAATCTGTTATATATACTTATTTTTACTCTAAATTATATCTTTGAATGTAGTTTCACCACAATAATGCTACATACTTCGTTCATATAAACCCAGGTCATTGTAGAATTGCTTTACTAAGTTATGGTTAATGTTAGGTGTACTTTGTGAACAGCAGTCTCATATTTTTAAAAATTCACAGATGACAATGCTAATAATTTGTAATATTTTATGGATTTCTCGGTGTAACTATAGTTTTTAAATTAATCATAAAATATTGTATAACCTGGTATAAATACTTGGATATGAATTTAATAGTTAAAATGTGTTAGTTCTATGCTTTAGCATTTTACTATACAAATCAAAATAGATGATTATAATTGATCAAGAAGCAACTCATCTACACGGAAGGGTATTAATAGTAATGTGTTACTTGCTGCACCAATTTTCAACACTATGTTGCTCAACCATACATCATATGTAGGTATCTGAGCCATATGTTTCATTTGATTTATTCCCTTTACCTATTCTTTTCTTATCCTAAATAAATTATTAGCATGATATGCATGTAGTGATATTTTTTCAAATATTTTAACAAACTAGTTAGTGAAAGATATAAAAAAGTTAGCCACTAATGACCTGATTCATATATGTTTCAATGACCTGATTCATATATGTTTTCACTTTACCTAAAGTGGGTTCATATTTCTGAGTGTTTATTTTGTGCCAGGCATTGCTTAGAATCTGAATTAGAGAACTCAACCTAACTGTTGAAATTTCTTCCTTCGTGTACCTTCAATTCCATTTGGAGTATGGAGAAGAAATTGCTTTCTTAAATTATAACATTTCTATCAGGTAGAAAAAACACTTGGCAAATGAAAATAATGAAGAAAAGGGGGATAAATGTGATGTTGATGCTTACGTGGAAGACAGGAAAGATGGAACCATTACTTACCATAAAGAGAACTGGCTGTTTGGGTTACTGTGAGGTATGGGATTGGGGAACAAAAGCTGAGCTAGGGTGTTTTTACTCTGTGCTGCATAAGATTTCAGTTAAAAAAAAAAAACTGAAAAGTGCTGTAGATGGTGCTTGAACTTTTATTTAAATCTCAATCTCTTATTTCTTATATGTGCAAATCAATTTCACTGCTCAAACAGTGTCGGTGCTATCCGTTTACTGCTTTGAAATGGAGTATATTATATCTTGTTTCCACTTTAAATGTCATTTTTGAAACACACACAGGTTTTTACTCAGGTCATCTCCAAAACCTCAAACTATACTTTAATTCTTTATTTCTGTATTCTTTAAAAATAAATTATCTTAATTCTTTCTCATTAAGCTCTAAAATTTGTATTGTCTAGTTCTTGTTTAAATTCTGCTTATTAAAATCATGTATTATAACAGAATTTAATTGATCACCAATCCTAGATTTAATGAGCATTAGTTTTGTCAATTACCTATATAAAAATTCAATCCAAAAATTGATATTTCTTCTACAGTTGGTTAAAATAAATAGTAATATGTCACTATAAATTATTATACATATTTTAAAACATTTTCAGTTGTTTGGGCTGTGTTCCTAGTTCTCATGAAGTTCTTAATTCTTCATGGTGTGACTCAAAAATGAAGGTCATCTTAAACTGGAAGGAGGTTATTTTCTAGTAATTGTGTTTCTTTGTACAGGTTGAGTACTGCCCTCCAAAAAGGATATGTGAACATTCTCTGAATGTCACATATCATGTTCTTTTCAGGAAACACTGTGTTTGCATAAGTAACTAAGTTAAACACAATATAAACCTCTGTCATGAAGAAATCATTCCTAAAACTTAATAAAAGTAGCTCACTTAGTTAGTAAAGGAGGGAAATAGGATCATTATAGTATTTTCTGGGAACATATTTACTTTAATTAAAATTTATTAATCACTTACTTGAAATTCAAAATGTTTCTATTTGAAAACTTTTATGAGAAAATATCATATCAACTTATCCAAAATGAAATGAAGCTTTGTCTTAGTGTCATTTTGTAATTTAGCAGACAGTGCAATATGTTCAGACATAAAGTTGAGTTTATTGTTTTTCAAACACAAAAATCTGGATTAATAGTTTACCCGCATATGTTGTCAATCTATTGAGAAGTCTGTCAAGTGCCCAATGATGTTGGCAGTATTTTAAATGTGAATTTAATAAAATGCAGAATTGTTCAGGGTTTCTTGAAGAAATGAACAATACTGTATTAGTTATTGAACTGCTTTTGGAATTCTATGATTTTATTTTAACAGCACTGGACTGACTAGCTCATTCAAGTGAGAGACACTTGCTATGTATCTACTATGTCTCAATTTCTCAGCAAATTCAAAGCTTATATATTGCCTTATGCTTCAAATATATTTATCTAGCTGGTCAGATCCAGTTCCTTGATCTAAAAATAGAGGAAAAATGACTTTTATTTAGAAATGGTGAAATCCATCACAGGTTGAATTTTGTCCTGCAAAGAGGGTGTCTAGATGTGTCACATATTATGGCCTTTTTAGCAAATAGTTTATTTGCAGAAGTAACCAAGCTAAGTAACAAGGATGCACTGCTTAGTCATCTACAAGCCAGTATGATCGGTACCCTTTTTCTAAAGGAAATTTGGGCATAGCCAAAAGCATAGGAAGGGATGACCAGGTAAAGAGACTCACATAGGCAACCAGACTCAAACACATAAATAATGCCATGAGCATAGGAAAGTGTGGGAGAACAGGAGATAGAAAAGCAAAGAAGGAGCCTGTCTGTGCAGGTTTCAGTGGGACATGATATTGCTGATTTCTCTGATTTTGGCCCTCTCTTCTCCATAGCTATGAGACAATTCATTTTTTTTTTTCAATTGCCCAAGTTTTGGTACTTTCTAAAGCAACCCTTAGGAAGCTCATAAAATTCCCCAATCACAGAGATAACACACTTGTTTTCTTAGACCTGGTCCAATGCACTTTTATTATGTCCTAGCTGATCATGTTACAATTACAAAATCAAGAGTGCTTGCGTATTTAGAGAATTTGAACAGTATAGTATACGTGTCTGTGAAATTAATTTTGTAAATGTTTTAAATTTTATTTTCTTAGCTTTTAAAAAGTTTTGCATTGTTTCAATATATCAAATTTTTTTTCCTAAATTTTAGCGAGACATCAGGGAAAGCAATGTTAAACATAATTAAAAACTGAACATTTTCAGAATCATGGATCTTCCTTTAAAACTGATTCATCAAATGATGGTCCCAAATGAGGTTTAACACAGACAAGTGGTAAGTAAAATAATGACAAGTTACTAACTTTGTATTATATATCCAAGTGTCTCTATTCATATCTACATCTCTGCATTTATCTGTATTGAAATTTTATTTCTATTTCCACAGATATATACTGGATATAGAAGAGGAAGGCTTCAAATACTTTTAGTTTAAAACTCCCATCTCTAACCTCCACAAACTTTCCAAGCTGTCAAATGCATTTTAGGATTTTCTTATTAAACAACCATTTAGTCTCTCATATGATTAGAGCTGAATCACAATGAAAAAAAGAGAAAAACAATTTTATGAACAAAATAATAAACAAGCAATAAGTCATCATGATAGTTATTTCACTATGAACTTACTATACATTTTTTAATCAAGAGTATATGTTGTTTTATGTCTAAACCAAAAAATAATAATTTTGATGTAGAAAACAATTCAATTATCTTCATAGATGTAAATATAAATTATTTTTAAATTGAATCATACCTTTTTTGGTTACATGTATATCAGAAGTTTTATTTGAATTAAACTTAAACAGTACATTACTTTTGGCATTCCCAAGAGTAACACACTTATTTGTAGAAATACTGGGCATAACACCATATAGAACTTATGTGAAGTAAACTGTGCATATGTTTACATGTTACATGTGTGGTTACCTAAAAATTACCTTCATATTGATATGGTAAAACAATTATAATACCTGTTTAAAAATTAATAAACTGTAAGTGCTATGTCTAACAGTTCAAACTTAGCAGTCTGCTTGCAGAATCCATTCTTTTAAAAATCATACATGAATAACATATGTATCACTATATAAGTTATTTCTATTAAGCTGCTAAAGTAATATACTATGTTTTATAAATCAAAAAAAACAAGGAGAAGGATTTCTTTTTTAAAATATTTAAATATATGTGTGTTTGCTTTTAGAGAATCATAACCTTTCACAGCACAAAAATGTTAAGATCAAAATGTGTTATATTTTCCTTTTCTTTTTGCATTCTGCTTTGACTTGATTTATTTGATTTCACTGAAGTAAGTGGAATGCTTTGATTGCATTACTTTTTCCTCAAAGAGTCCCATGAACTGCATAAATCATGCCTTTCCACTATGGAAATTTGCTTCAAATAGTTCTTTTCAAATAAAGAGAATTTGGAAACAAGAAATCCCTCTGTTGATATTGCACAGGAAGAACTGAGTCACATTTCTTTGTTGATAAGATTTACATGCCTATGCAATCATTTAAAATAGATTTGTAATTTATGTGACACAGTAAAATAACTTATTAATAATACACTAAAGATGATCTTATGTGTTCTTGTGATCAAAGTGCATGCTCCTCATGCTAAAATATTTAATGAAATGTCCTTGACTATTAGTAAATCTTTATAATTTTTAAAATATCTTCCTTAGTTTTGGTTTTACAAATCCTTAGAAAGAAATTGGAATATAGATAAAAGAGCATGAAGTTAAGACTATTTCCTTCATATTTAAATGTTCAGATAGTCATGGATTTGCTATATGCTTATCATAAATGAGGCAGCAAGAGCCACATGGATGACCTTGTATCTAACAGGTGCTCTTTCAGGAGGGCAGAGGTGTGAAAAGATGAGGGAACAGTTAAAATAAGCATTTATAAACTGCATCTCCAGTATTTTTTATTGGAGTATTATTACTCCAGTATTATTTACTCTTTTTTATACTGAAATATTGGTAATTGGTATTTCAAGTTAATAATAATTCCTCACAGACGACCATTTTTAGAATGACAATAGTCTCTTTTATTAAAATTCTTCTTAAATTTAAAATTATATCTCTAATAATGAGTTAGAAATTTTTAAACTGTATGCAGTTTAATGATTAATGACTATTAATGATATGTAGTTATAGTGTACTGTGGAAATTACTCTACCAACTTCAGATTTTCTCTTCATCAAAGCAATAAAGATTGATCTTAAAGCATTCTAGAGGAAAAAAAGAAAGATGATATTGATCATTTTTGTTCACTTTTTAAACTAATATAAGTAAACATTAAAACCAAATTTTATTGTTTTCCTGCTTTATGGTTTAATTTTTGCTAGTTAAAAGCAGGTAAATTGTAAAGGTTAAATGAAATTATTTCTAATTTTCAGTAATTTGCTTGAAGAAAAAAAATATTTAGCTTACCACAATGTTTCCATCACCATATAAAATGAGCTAAGGTTTCACTATAAGAACAGAACACTGTAGCAAATACATAATTAACAAGGATACATTCCGAGTGTTTTTCCATATTAAGTCTTCTACTTAAAACTGACTGAATAGCAAAATTAATTGAGTCATTCAAAAATAGTGAAATGATTCACATTCTGCAAGAAATATAATTCTACCAACACTAAAATTGAGTAAAATTATAGGAATACAAGTGTGTGTACTGGTATGGTTGTGACTGTGGCATTTATTTGAGAGAGTATAACATTTTTTTTTCTTATACAATACTCAAACTTTGAGAAATTACTAAAAAATGTTGTTGTGCAAAACTGCAAGTGGTGTTCTGTTTGACTATGAGGAATAACACTAGCATATAGCTAACCAAAGATTAGTGAGATAATGTGAACAATTAATTTGACTAGAGAATTCTCTTAGGGCAGCGGTGTGGTTTGCCCTTGGTTGAGGTCTCCCAAGGATTCTTGAATTGAAGATGTTGGAATTTTTGGAAGATGAGGCCTATTGAAAACTGTTCACATGTTTGGGGATGATGGTATAGCCAGGAAGTAAGGCAGTTCTTCTCGAGCCACTGAAAGTTGTTATAAAATGAGTTAGTACGGCTTCTCCCTGTTTTCCAAACCACTGCTTAATGTGGGGATCTTCCTACAACCTGCTACAATCTGTTATGACTTTCAGCCTATAATTCTGTGAGTTAAATGTCTCATTTTATAAAGTTGAAGATTTCAGTTGTTATCAGTACAAAACAAAGTAAAACAAGTATTGAATAGAATAAGTATTAGTAGAATGAATTAAAGACTAAAGAAATGCCAATTAGGAGTAAGTGAATGAATGGAAAGATGAAAATTATAGAGCTTTGTATGTAAGTCTGAGAGTTTTGAATTGTGTAGTTTCATAGAAGTAATTTTATATTTTGGTGCTTCTAAATTTTGACATGTTATGATTACTGTCAATATGGTTTTCTAACTGATATTCCATAATCCATAAATCTATGAAAAGAGAAGTTAAAGAAACTGTTGAAATGCAGCGTAAGTTGGAATCCATTGGTAAATATATTAAATTGAGGTATGAACATTATCATAGAATATATTAAGCAATATTTTTCAGTGATCTAATAAGAAACAATAAATCCTATACTCTGTATTACTTGGACTGTCTATCCAAAGACATCAAAGCAAGAAACCCACTCTGATGATACAAAGTTTGCTACTTCCTTACCACCTCCCTAACTATATATGGGCATCGGTTTTGAATATTCACACTGTACTGCTCAGTACTGCCTTAGAGTAATGGAGTCAATATAATTATAAGTTATCAGTTTAAATGTAGACAGGGAGAGAGGCTAACTACTGGGTAATTTGATACAAATTATGCTAGTGTGCACAGTGTAATAAATACTATGCTTAGATACTAGGAGATTTTTTCTAGCTTTGAAAATGAAAGAAGCTATTTGGTTGGTAACTAATTCTAGTTCTGAAGCCAAATAGATACTTCTCAGTCTAGGAGGTTACTGTTCATTGGAGCTGTGAACATCAGTAAAATATGCATCAATATCTACACTATAATGCAAAAATCTTAATTATCATATATGTTTTCTTCATTTGCATAGGACATCCATATGCGTTTCTTTCAAATTAACACTATGATTGAAAGTCAAATGACGTTGTATTATGCATGACATAAATATTTTATGCAGCAATATTTGTATGATATCATACCTTTCTTCAAAAGACATAGTTCAAACAAACATATATTAAAGTACATTTCATAGATTTTTGAATTGACAATTTGATTAATGCATGTCCATCATTGTGAATGACAACATAAATGCCATGCCAGGAGTTCTACAATTACTGCAATCCTTCTTGGAGGGCTTAGAATTAATGAGAAGGCTGACAGCTTTCTCTTAGAGTAATTCTAAAGTGTAAGATAGATTTTACCTGAACTTAATTTTGAAGGCATGGTTGCTTCTATTTTGTCAATGATAGATTTATAAAATATGATAAATGGGAAAATCTAACAGCATATTTCCTTGAAACAAAGTCATACTAGAAGACTGTCTTCCTGACCACTCCTCAAGCAGATTTATGGTATGCTTATTATGAATTATTCCTGTACATGTCTAACATCTGTTGTTTTTGAAACATCCAAGTAAAATTATATTATTGGAAATAGTTCAATTAAAAATAATAAATTTTGACTAGTAACAAACCTGTAACTAGTGATAAGCTTTTGATCAATGGGTAAACTAGAGGCTGTGGATTTGCACAGGAGTGGCAAAGCATGAAAAGAAATGAGGTCCAGGGCTCAGTGTTGATAATAACCAGTGTTAAATGACAGATGGAGGTCAAACCCATAAAGAGAAACAACAAGGAAGTATATTAGCATAAATAATTCATTGATTGAAAGGAAATGTTTCTAAGTAGGGAATGATCATAATCAAGGTTACCATAGGCTACAAGTGTAGGGCTTAAAAGGATGGGAAAAATTGACCAATGTGTAGTAATTTTCATTTAGGACAAATCAGTTCTGCTGTGTTATTTTGTACTCTGATGATTAGAGATGATAATAATATATTGTATATTTCAAAGACCATTAAGAGTTTTGAAATTTTTCAAGATAAAGAATGATATATTTTTGAAGAGATGGATATATTTAATGTAGATTAAAAATTGTGCATAGTATGCATGCAATTAGCAAAAGGCCTTAACATATCTATGGAGTATTTTACTTAAACACAAAAGAACATGTATTTTCTCACAAAACATGGAAATTTTTCCAAAATAGACCATATCTTATGCCACAAAGTATGTATAAATGTGTAGAAAGTAATTGAAATTACTCCTGTATACTATGGATCATTAAAAACTAAACTCAAAATCAATTTCAAAAGAAATCAGAGACACTCTGAAAAGACAGAGATGAAACAATATACTCTTGAATAATCTGAGTAACAGAAGTAATTAAGAACAAATTATAAAGATCATAGCATCAGATAACAATGAGATCACAACATACCAAAACCAACAGAACATAGTGGCACCAGTCCTAAGTGGGATGTTTATAGGTAAATACATTTATTAACATAGAGCAGCTCAAATATATTAATGATGAAGATCAAAAACAAAAAAGGAAAAAAAAAGAAAATAAAAAGAAGAAATTAATGAAACTGGGTCTAAAAAGTAATCAATTACATAAACAGTTTTGGAAAGGATAAACAATACCGATAACACATTATGATACTTACTTGATTTAGGAAAGAAAATAATGCAATACAAGTAAAAAGCATAAAATCACAATGGACACCACAAAACCCACAGGATTACAGGATACTACTTCTAAAATGTTATATTCCAATAAATCAGAAAACCTAGAAGGAAAGGCAAAATCACTAGACACATATGAATTATGAAAACAGAAACAATAAGACATAAAAAGTCTCAGCAGACCAATAACAGGCAATGAATATAACGGTAATTAAAATCTTATCAACTATGAAAAGTCTATCACCTGATGAATTTCTCACAGAATTCAAGCAGAACTTCAGGGAAGATCTATGCCAATTGTCCTCAAGCACCTCCATGAAATTCAAAAGGCAAGAGCACTAGTAAACTTCTTCAAGTATATAACATTACTCTGACAAAAAAACCAGACAAGGAGAAAAGAAAGAAACCAACAAACCAGTCTCATTAAAAAACTTATATGGAAAAATCTTTAACCAAACACTGACAAAGAGAATGCAATAATGTATCATGCATCATGACCAAGTTGGCTTAACCTCAAGGATACAAAGATGGTTTAACATACATAAATTAATAAAAATATTGCATCACATACATGGAAACAAGAACAAAACTGACATCTCAGTAGATGCAGAAAAACTTTGTTAAAATCCATTATTCATGATTGAAAAATGTTTTTCATAATTGATGAAAAATGTGTAAAAGAAACATCAAATTGATTAATAAATAGTGTTTATAACAGAAACACTGCCAATATCAGACTAAATAGGGAAAAATTGAAAGTTTTCTCTCTACAGTTAAGAACAAGATCGGGGCATCCATTTCCACTATTCTAGTTCAGTATAGTGCTCAGAAATTGAAGCAAGGATGTAAATAAATGGATACAAATAGTAAAAGAAGTCAGACTTTTTTTTTCAAAAGTGTCATTATCTTTTAGATAGAAGATCCTAAAAAACTCCCCTAGAACTAACAAATTCCACAATAGAAAATCAATAACCAAAAATCAATTATTTGTTTATAAATGAACATGGAATCCACCAAGAAAGAAATCAGGAAAACAATCGCATTCATGATAACTCAAAAATTAATTGCTTAGGAGTTAACCTACTCAGGAAGTAAAAGACATGTATAATAAAAATTATAGGGCCAGGGATTTAGCTCAGCAGCATAAGCGCTTGCCTGGCAAGTGTGAGGTCATGAGTTCAACCCTCAGTACCGGAAAAAAAAAAAAAAAAAAAATATATATATATATATATATATATATATAGCTCTAAAAAAAACAAAAAAAAAACCCAAACAAACATGTTTTTGTACAGCCAGAACCAATATTACTGAAAGTAGCCATATTACTGCAAATCTTGATCTAACACAACTTTAATCAAGATAGAAACATTATGTGATCTACTAAAGTAGATATAATTTTTATGTTGTATGTCTAACTTAAAATATTTTAATAAAGACTAATTCAAACATCAATGAAGAATATGAACACAGTAATCAACAGATTGTATTGTATTTATGTCATTTGTAAGAGAGCTTTTAATGAAAATACACTAACAAAAAATTTATAAAAGAAAAGAAAGAAACTATAAAAGTAAGAAAAAGTGAGAAATGAGTAATTCAGTGCAGGGAACTGGGAAATTAAGTAATGAAAATCTAGAGTGAAACAGTAATGCCAAAACCAAAATATGGGGGATCAATATAACCTACAGGCTTCCCTTGACCTTCCTTGATAAATAGAGGAGGAAGTTCCCAAAACGAGAGAGCAGGGCCATATTAAGGAATCTAGAACACCATAATTAGCTTTTCTGGCTAGCGTTCAAGTGACGGAGGAGGGGCAATCAATGTCAGAGGACTCACATGAGATGTACTCGGTTGCCATAATAAGTAATAAGGTTACTTTTCTCGGATTCAGTATTCCAACCTCCTGCAAAAGAATAAAGGAACACGCATCCAGAAAAGTTTCATTAGGGTCTGGGAGTCATTAGCTATGTGGTGCTATGAACAGACTTCACTGCTAACAGTTTCAGAGGCACTGATTAAAATTGCCAAGGTGGTGTCAGGCCAAAGCCTCTCTATTTGCTGTGATTGTTTCAGTAATACAAATATTTTTTCAAATATTTTTATTTTTTACTTTTGCCTCATAAAATGAATTCCCAAACTATTTCTCCTAAACACAAATGGGTACCTATCTTTTGGGGGAAATCCAATTTAATAAAATATGTGTTAAAATTAGCTCTAGAGAGCAAATTCACAGGGTAAAACTTCAGGTTTGGGTCAATGACCAAATGACAAGGAAACCTGGGATGGGTTATTTGTAACCATAATTCTGATGAATATGCTAATGATAGAGATCTTCACCTCCCGCATATAGACCATGTAATGTTGTGAAAATTACATCCATCTGGTAGAGCTGGAAAAGAGCTAAATTCAAACTTGATAAGTTTCTATTACTAGGGTTAGAGTCCTGAAATGCAAAGACTTGAGATTCATATTGTTGGGATAAAGATTTTTGAGAATCTTGAGAATTCAGATGAGAACTTAAAAATGGCATGATCCAAACAGGAAGCTAGAAAGAGTTCCCAATCACTTACTGAGATCAGCTTCCTCTTTCCCTAAGACAGCAAAATTCTGATCCCAACATACCAGATTTGTTGATGATCTTCATATTTCTAATATCATTGCCTTCAAATATTTACAGACCAATGTTATCAGGATGCAAAAGTAGAAATATAATCTATACATAAAATAAACACATATTTCTTAATTGAAATAATTGCTTATACTGATAGAAGAAATTATTGGTATGGGAGTGATTTTCAGGTGAGGAAGTAAAAATAAGTACTGAATTAAACTGAAAAACAGAGAATGAGCACATTTGGAGCATAAAGTCTATTATCAAGTACTACATAGCAAGATGAGGGGCAATAGAACTAATGGTACAATATTTGAAATACTAGTTTGTGAACTGATAATTTGGATCTAATTGTAGCCCATAATATGTTTATATCTATTGCATTATAGAAATATCTTTTATGAAGATACAATCATGTGTATAAACAAAAGTAAAACATTTTTAGTACTATAAATGTTATACATAAATTTAGCCATATAAATATGTTATATATATATATATATCAAATAAATATTGTAAATAAAAATATATTGGTAAAAAAACAAATATTTTCTCAATGCACATTATTGTATCATGTGTGTTTTAGTATATTTTTACTGGTATGTTCTAATAAGAATGCTTACCTTCAATATGGGTTTAATTTTGAAATTTAAATGATGAATGATCAATTTATAAATGAAAATCATTGATATTTTAAAAGTATATATCTTTTTGTCCTTTTTCACCGGAACTGTTGGTAGCCAATAATGCTTAAATTCTTGATGTACATTCATTCTTGTACATAATACTAAAGCAGGAGTTAAAATTAAAAAATCACATTACCCCAAACTTTCCTCTCCATCCTGCAATTGTTTTTTGTTCTAATGCAGGTAAAAGCAGTAACTATTCCCCTGTATGTAATGTTTTATAACCTCCTGTTCTCATAACACTGTGTTTTTATAAGACCAAGGCCCATGGCTACATCTTAACATACTGTCTTGACTCTGCTTTAACATCCCCAAATTATGCACAACTAGACCAACACCCTCAGAAACATGAATAAAACTGGAGCTGTTCCTTTGCTAGGGGCTAAGCATCTGGACACAAGTCCAGTTGAGTTGTTGTACACCTAAAATAAACTCATCCTCCTGACTCTCCCATTGTCTCTTTGTTCTCTCGAGTTCTGCAACAATAACTCTAAATTACTCTCTTCATCCCCTTTTTCTTCTATCTCACTCTGTCAATTTATTTCTTAACTCAATTCCTCTTTGAAAAAAGATCTGTCTTTTATATAACTTTATAACCATATTTTAAAACAGCAACAACAGTAACAAAGTGATACTCTGCTTACAGGATGGAATTATATTACCTTATGCCATGAAAAATTCAGTTCCGTGAAATACATTCTAACATTTTTCATACTAAGTGTGTCAATATTTCAGGTAATATAGTTTCACTTTCTTTTTGACTCTATGCAACAATAAAAAATGAAAAAGAATAAAATATTTCTGGGACAAAATTCATAAAATAATTTTATTATTTTATCTTATTGAGTTTTAGATTCTGATAAATTGGAGCTACTTCTATTTCAATATACTGGCTTAAAATTTTCTATTTAATTATTAAAGTTTTTGGATCAATTAATTCTTTTACAAGTTGAAAACATTTAAGGCACAACTTAAATTTCACTTAAATAAGTTACATGCTTTTTCATGAGAAATCTTCTTTTCCTTTTCTTTCTCTTGTTTTATCTCTTGCTATTATTTTAGTTCTCACTTGCAAGTGTTTGCTAGAGAGTTCAACAGCAATCACAGTGTTATTGTAGGACTCTCTGACTGCTTTCCAAGTGATTTATTTTGCCACTGTCGTTCAGTAATTATTTTGTTATTAGTACTTGTTTTATACACATAGTAATAGCATGTTCATAAGAAGAGAAAATTTCGTTGTCACACCAAAATTTATCCAACACAAGTATATGACAAGGGATTTCACAGTTTATTTTTTGTAACTGTGTGTACATAGAAATCTGCTTTTCATTTTACCACTATAACTTATTTGTTTGCCAAACAATTAGTTTTTAAAGCAATTATGAGCTGATCTAGATTTACTTAACAGTCAATTCAAAACACATTTTTGCTCTTCTGTAAGTTTTTTAAGTTAAAAACTATTTTAATATGACCTTTCACTATCAAAATTTGCATTTATATTATGATCACTTTTGCATTATCAGCTCAAACAATTTTTCATATTAATATTTTGGAATTTATCTACAATAACTTTTAGATGCATATCAGGCATTTAAACAGTAGCATAGTAGATCCCCAAAAGGTTTAATTCCATTAGTTACAGGAAAAACTTATTAAATTGATTGAATGTTCTCAATGAATTATCTGATGACACTGATATCAAATACTTCTACTTTATATCCATTTCTGCTAAGGAAGCCAGAGAATTGAACTTTATTGCATATATCAAGGTGTTCTGCTGATGGAATGGCAATATTGGATAAAGAATAAAATAAATTACATAACATGCAAATAAACATATATTAATATGTTACCTTCATTTTCACAAAAAGTAGTGAATATATGGTAGCCTATTTTTCATTTGATTGGATTTAACTGATATAACTCAAAACTAGAAAAGCCTTTAGCTGTTTTAGTACCCAGAATGAAATTAATGTCAATTTGATAAGTTTCTTCTGCCAAAGAATACTAAATGCTTCAATAGGATTCACAGCAATATTTAGGTTCAGAAGTGAACCCAAATATTCATGCTCATTTTTAGCATAATTATCATAGTGTTTAATTTTAATTTTAGTTCAGACATCAAATCATGTGTCCTTAATTCTTAACATAATCTGAATCCATGGCATCCTATTATTTTTTCTTCAGAATTTCATTGCTTGAATAATATTAATCATACTCATCTTTCTCTGAGACTGACATTGATAAAATGGTAAAATTATTGTCCTTCAAACATTAGTTCTTGTAAACTGTCTCCTTCAAATGCATTCTAATGTTCTCACCTTATTGTTCTACCCTTATTGTAATTTATTAAATCCAAAGTGCTGATTGTTTCATATTTACCCTCTTTCTAAAAGAGGTAATTTTCTCTTTTAAATGATTTAAATGTGTTATTAGTCAAGCAGTAAAAGAAATCTGCTTGGCTTTTTGAGTGCATGTTATCACAACACACATCAAATAATTGTTCACATTAAAAGATAACATGTCTTGAATGTTCACATTTTTCAGATTTGCTGCTTTTTAAAAAGGATTTATTTTACTTGTGTTCTAGTGAATATTACAGAATGCATAATTTAATTCTATATCCTTACATAATAATCATTTAGTCATCCTTACATTTAGTCATTCTTCCTATAAGATGTCAGTGATTAGCTGTAATCTCATCTTTAAAATGTAATTTACTCAATTCTGCCATGTTTTAAAGATTCCAGGAACTAACATAAATGATATTTGAATTTTTAAAAAATTAACTTAAAATACCATTGTAATTAGTAGAGATGCACTCATATTTCCTGGTAACACATTCAAATTCCAAGCAAGACATAATGTAAAGAAATCTCAATTTTTTATGAAAATTCTGGATTATATTTGATTTTTCTTTTTTAACTTTTTGAGTATTTATTTTAAAGTTTCAACTAATGGTTTTAATTACAGGTTCTTTTACAATTTGTATACATGTGGAAGCATATATTTTTATGAGTGAAAAAATAGATCAGTAATACAGTATAATTTTAAACTTAGTTGTTTTATTATTTTAACTTCAAAATATGCAAAGGAAATTTCATTTAACTTGATATTATCTCTTTTAAAATTTGTTTTGTTTAGGCAGAATTTACTTTAAATCTTTTTGGCCATAATGTCTGTATTTGATTACCCATTGGATGGTTATTTTTGTCTTCTCTCCTACACAATCTTATTACTCCTTTTATATTTTACATTAAATATTGAAGAATCAAATTTTGATGTCATTTTGACAAAAAATAAAATTTTACTTTTTTAAATGATGAATGATTAATACCATAAAAGTTATGATTGACCAAATTTTTGATCTGTATTATAACTTTTAGGCTACCCTGCCAATATTCTATGCTAATATTACTTTGTTGAATGATATTGTGCATTTGCATAATAATTTATCTTACAATAATTTTCTTTTTCTTACAATAATTTAAGTAGTATAAAGTATTAATTTGTATAGTTAAAAAACTAGCTATATTTTTATAAATATTTCTCTTCCTTATTCCTATTTTTTGTTGTTTCTTGACTTCTAACTTCACAATTTCTGTATGTATTAAGGTTTCAAATTTCATCCTTTTCCAAATTATCTGAATACATTAAATAAAATTTCATTGCATTTATGTGTAGAAAAGTAATATACTGCACTTTATTAAAATAAATTTCTTATTATTTATTAAAATAAATTTTCTTATTGTTGTCCTACAGTTCTGATGTGAAAACATGCATGCCTAACATGATATGATCAAACACAAGCATCTACATAAGAAACCACAATATATGCAGTGAGATTTATAAAGACATGTTTAAATACAATGCTACACTAGCATTATGACTTATTTCCAGAATTTAATCACATGTGCACTTCTCTATTTCTGACACATGGAAAATGTTTTCTTCAGTGTAGCCAGTGTATTTGCTTTAAAAAATTAATAATAATAATGGAAATAGAAAAAAATCTATTATAAACAATTAGCCTGAGGTCCATGTTAATTTCTTTTTCAAAATTAGAATCATGTACTAGTTTTCAATTCATTTTTATGTGAACTCATATTCTTTCTATCCATTTGAATCTATCACTGTAAGATGCTACATCTAAAATTATCTTGGTACTAAAATATCTTTTCATTTCTGAGACATAGACTTTGAATTTGGCATGATATCCTTTTAATTATCTAGAATTTTCTGATTTTTTTGTAGAGAACTTTATATATGTATATGTATAATATACATCCATATGTATGGCCATATGTATCGAAATGAATAAGGAGAAATCCTCCAATAAAGTTTGTATGCATTGCAACTTTTAAAGAATTTTGTAATGAAATATGTGAATTATCCAAAAAAAAAGAATATTGAATACTCAGTATTAGTGAAACAAATTTTACAATTATTCATACACTTATATAAAAATGAGCAAATTTGGTGTCTACACTTGATGGTAATTAAAAACTCATTGTAAAATGTGGGCAGCAGCTGAAGGTGACTATCGATCTCATGTGCAAGGCTAAAGCAGGGCACACAGAATACACAGAGCACCTGACCTAGATGAACAAGTTGCTAGACAAAGGAGTTTCACCTGACATCCCCCTGCTCAGTGTATAAATAAATGCATTGCAGTCTTTGAGAGGTTCCTTTTCTCCAGCAAGAGAGATGGCTCTACCTGAACAAAGCTTTGTGCATTTTCACTTTTTCCTTCATTTTTTCACAGTTCTCCCCCCAGAAGTTTTCAAAAGTTCTACTGGTTGTGGCATTTTGGTACCTGAACAGAGAACCAAGGTACAGGGTAACTCATCATGCAGCAGATATAGAACATCTCTAGTTTTGCACACAAAAGGGAAAGAGGTGCATTGGTATCACCAATGTTGGCCCAGTCAACATCATCAATATTGATCCCATCGTCAGGTGTAAAGCATGGAGCAAACAGATTCTCAAGAAAAACAGAATATATATTGAAATGCTTGCCATATTATTGATTTCTGTATTTACCCTTTTTTTGTGGGTCAGATTCAGGGAGTATCTCAGTGAGTGTAAGGCTATTGAGAGGACCACAGAGGATTTGACCTCAAAGTTGTATCATAAAGCTAAGACCTGAGCAGAAAAAGGATAGTGGACCAACAGAAAATGCTCTAGGTTCCCTCAGTTGGGTAAGGAAGGAGCTGGGAGGGGGACCAGGATAAAGAAGACTTTCCCCCACTAAGAAGAGTGTTTCACTGTGACTTCCGTTTCACAACTGCCCAAAGTAAAACCTATAACTTTAACAGCATCACAGGCAGCTACATCTGCTTTCTCAGTTCAGAAAATTTTTTTCTGTGTCGGAGGCTCAGATTTCTGCCCCTCACAGAATAGAGTCATCTTTTCTTTCTCCCTTGCAATTGGCAGTAAAATAAGCTGAGAGGAGGGACAGAAAAATCCCTGGAGAGTCTTCTACATGTCTAACCTGTTGTTGAAGCCCAAGATCCCCAAAACCCAGGACAAGTTATAAGTCCTCATGAAACTGTCCCTTTAAAACCTTCAAAAAACCAGGGCAACTGCTACCTATGGCCCCACAGCCCCTTCTTGGGATTTATAGAGCGCCTAGGGCAACAGGTTATGAAGCCAAATAACTGGAAAGCAATAGCTAAAGCACACTGAAGTTCTGGGGATTATTCATTGTGGAAGGGAAATTTTTTGATTTGTTGATGAATCAGGCCACTCACAATACTGCTCACTACATTGCCATTATAAAAGACCTGTTAAGTGGAGAAGGTGCCTTTGCTGCCACAAATAATCAAATTGATGTTAAATTTCAAGCATATGAATGAAACTCCTTTAAAGGACGAGACATCCCTTGATCTGACTTCCATTCATTGGTGTCCCCATGAACAATTTTCAGAATTTTGTGGCATGAGTATCACAGGCTGGTGAGAGGATTATCAACAATACAGAGGCTGGCAAGTTAGTTGTTCAACAATTGGCATTTGAAAATGCAAATAAGTGGCGTAAAAGAGGCATTATAAGCTGAGCCATGCTGTCTGAGATACTTGAATTTGCAGACATTGGCCCCTCATAAGTTAAGGGGGCTTTGGCAGCTGGTATCACTCAGGCTATTTGTCCACAGCCTAAAGGAAAGGGAAAGAACAAAGGCCAAAGGACATTTTTCCTAAAATTGCTCTGCTGCCCCTATTGGGATAGCACGTCCTTATCTGACCTTTCAAATGAAAGTTACCAGTATTCTTAAAACAAAGAAAAACGCAAAAAAAATATGAATTATTGATAAAATATTTTATTCCTTCCAAATTCTTTTTGTAAGTGATCTCTGCTAATTGACATTCAAAAAGGTCTGAGTAGTCTATTTATAATTACAAATTTCTAAAATGATAAAAGAGTTATTATGTATTTCAATTTGACAAAATATATATTTGAGTGTATTCTGATTTTGTAAGAAGACTGTGTATTTATTTTTCTGTTTTTGCAATCTATTAACTACTGTTTAAATTTGAGTTCAATTCTTCTTTCCTTTGTATTTTATTTTTGGATTTTTTTATAATTTAATTTGGCTTATAGTTTTAAAAAACATGCTTTTGCCTGTGTTGCCAGCTAGTTAAAAATGATGTAAAAATTGGTTTTCTCTTAAGTCATCGGGAATTTGTTAATGTAAATAAACAGGAACCCTCCAGGCTTGGGAGATTATTGGTTAGCGCTCCCTTTAGTGAAAAAAAGGAACAGATGCCTGGAAAAAGTCATCTCAGCCTTTGTTCATTACCACAAGCCCCAATCATCTCTGTAGCCTTGTGTGAGACACCCCAATGAGTGTTATTAAAAATATTATTGTGCTATGCTTACATTGGTCATGGTTAGGTTTTCTAGAAACAATCATGCTTTCACATTGAAAAATGCTCTGATACAAAACTAAATTTAGAAAAAAACTTTTCATATGGCTAATAATTGGTAGTTAGTAAACTCATGGTGCATTACATCTATGCATACCTTCAGTTATAAAAGTCTTCCAAAATTCAAAGCATGGATTGTTGATAGACTTATCTTTCAGATTCAGATATGTGCCTTTAAAAATCTTATGTGATATATATGCTATATGTGCACTTCTATATTTAGAGACACCTAGACGTTAAACATTCCTGACAATGTCACAATTTTCTTCAGTGAAATTCCATTAAAGATCAACAAGTTAGGTAAAATCTTCTTATGTATAGATAGAGATGACTGTTGTACTATAATATTATGTATGGCCTTTGATTTAAAATTATCTGTGCAAAACTACATAAATGTGGTGTATTAACATTCTGCCGAGATTCAACTATAAGAACATTCATGGTTGGTAGAAAATAATGATCCTACTTTGTACCTCGAGGTGCTTAATATTCAGATAAATTTATAGTATTAACCTTACTTACAGTGTAATGCCATCAACGTTCTCTTCTAGATGTTCAATAACTGAGGTTTGGAGACCAAAAACTAGAAAGACAGGTGGGCTAAGAAGACAGCCAGTATTTTTGACTGAGGTTCTTCAGGGCCACTGAGGACCCAGGACATAACAGAACCTATGCTGCAAAATCCTGTAACTAAGTGAGTCACTGAGCTTCTGACCAAAGAGATTGCTGGGCCACAGAGAAAGGAGATCAACAGTGCACTGTGCCTGAGGAGAGTCATCAAAAGAGAAAAGTCCCCTAATGTTTCACAGAAAGCAACGTGGCCAAGCAATGTCCGTGATTCATCTAGGCAGCTGGCACTGAAGGAGAACCGAGAAGTGTTACACATGGTTCCAAGATAAAGCCTGGACACTTAATTGACCTTGATAGACAGCAAGAAGTTAATTTAATTAATATGACTCTCACTTTAACTGAATCTTGAACATCAGTGGGAAAGTATAACCACAAGATGTGTAAGACAACGCCATACTAATATGATAGTTATAAAAGAAACTCAGATCACTAACACCTTCAGACAATTTCCAGCTGCACTGGTAACTGACCACTGTTATGGGTTAATAGGCCAAATAGGGTTAAATTATTGCATACAAGAACCTGAAGTTTTTGGTCCAAAAATATTTAGGGTGAAAGAGTGAGTTCACTCAGAATGGAAAGATTTCAAGAGTGGGAGTATTTTCTGCAGAGTACTCCAAACACAGCTCCTCCAATTTCAGCTGACCACCTGATGCTAAGAATTACAAGACAGAAAAGGGGGAGATGTGGGGAGCAGCTGAAACTGGAGATCAAACACACATTCAGAGTTAAAGGAAGGCCAGGCATAGGATCACTAGGTGTCTGAGGAAACTAGGCAAACAAATCATTAGTCAGAGGGTTTTCACCTGATACCAACCTGCCAGGTGTGTAAATGAATGTGCAGCATTTGTAGGGAGGCGGCTTTTCTCCAGCAAGAGAGCGAGCTCCACCTGACCTCTGCTTTCTGCATTTGCATTCTTGCCATCATTTTTTCTTGCTTCTCCTCCAGGAATTCTCTAGAGCTGCCCTGGGCATGGTAATAAAATTACCTGTTTTCAGATTTCTTGGTATTCACTACGCTGTGTACTCTACTATGCACTTCATTTTATGCATTTTTGGTCTTTCCTGTAAGATTTTGTATGCTAATTTCCCATTTTCTATGTTTTTTAATTTGTACTTTTGCAGGAATACAAATAGTTGGTAAGAAGTATCTATAATATGTTTTGTATTTTAACATTTACATACAGATTCACCTTTCTGAAGACAATAATATGGGTGAAGAAACTGGATTGCATAAAGCATGTTTCATACCAAAGTCCACATCTTTTTGAGCTTTATTGTTCAAGGCATTAAAGAAAGAATCCAAACACATTTAAATGAAGGACTTTTATATATGTTGTTTGGATAAGAGTACAGAATTAAACAAAAATAAATCAAGACCTACTTACATAATATGAGGGAGATTATAAGAGAATTGAGTAAGTTTCCTTTACACACACACACACCCACACACACACTATATATATAATTTTTGGTACCAGGGATTGAACTCACAACCTTGTGCTTGCCAGGTAGGTGCTTATGCCACTAAGCTAAATCCCCATCCCTCCTTCTGCATTTTTATCAGAAACAAAAAGTGCCAGAAATCTGTTGAAATAAGATGGTTGTATACAGCCACAATAGTCTTGAGTAAAAAGAACAAAGCTGGAATTGTCACAGCCCTAATGTCCAAATATAAGAAAACTGAAATTGTAATAAAAGTATGGGATAGAAATGGCAAGAGAAGCCTAGACCAAAACAATAGGATGAACATTCCAAAAACAAACCCAGGGATTTACAGTTAGTTGATTTATGACAGAGAACCAAGGACGCAGAATAGGAAAAGGACACTGCCCTCAGCAAGGATCTTAGGAAAACCGAGAGAGAGAGAGAGAGAGAGAGAGAGAGAGAGAGAGAGAGAGAGAGAGAGAGAGACAGACAGATAGACAGACAGACAGACAGACAGACAGAGACAGAGTGAAATAAAATCAGATATTTATCTGGCAAAATATATCAAAAATCAATTTGAAGTGGAAAAATTACTTCAATATGATATCTGTAATAATGAAGTTCTTCAAAGAAAACATGCTGTGAAGACTCCACAATATTGGACCTCACAAAATTGCTTTCATAGAGGATCAAAAGGACAGGCAAGAAAGCAAAAATACGCAAACTGAGCTATATCAAGTTACAGGAAAAGGTCATGTGCAACTCAGGATTCAGCAGACAAAAATCAACAACCAATGGATTAGGATATCTCAGAGCATCTAATTCCAAAATTTATTGGTGACAAACCCAGTAGCAAAAAAAAAAAAATTACCCAATTTAAAGATAAGCAAAGAATTTGAACATACATTTCTCAAAAGAAGATAATTTAGTGACCATATATATGCAAAATGTTCAACATCTCTAAAGGAAAACATAAAATGAAGCCAGAGTAAAATAAAATAACACTTTTTACCACTGTAGCAAACATTGCAGAGGACACGTGGTACAGGAAAAATTTTATTTCATTGGTGGTAATAAAAATGAATATTCCTATTTTGGAAAATGATATAAAATTCCTCAAAAAATGAAAGAAAGATTCTTTGTGACTTAGCAAATCCAAGGGTTTATAGTAAAAGGAATTAAAATTGCTGTGTGAAGGAAATATCTGGATCTAACTGTATACTTAATTATCACTCATGATAGCCAAGATATAGATGCAGCCTACGTTTTCATCAATGAGCAAATAGATGCAATATGGCATATCCCCTAGGCTTTATAAAGATGGAATCCTTTATTTGCAACAAATGAATGGGCCAGAAGCATATTATACTAAAACAAATAGGTCATACAGAGAAAGACACGTACTGTATCATCTCATTTACATGTATAATCTAGAAAAAGATAAATTCATAGAAATAAGGAATAAAATAGCAATTATCAGAGGCTAGGACAAAGGGTAGGTATGAAAAATAGAAAGTTGTGTATCAACGGATACAAATTTTTATTGAAACTGGAGAATTAATCATTTAATCGTCTGCTTTATGCCATCATGACCATAGTTAATGTATTCTATATTTTAAGCTGAATTTTCTTTTTGGTACAGAGAACTGAACTCAGGACCTTGCACTTACTAGGCAGGTGCTTTTGCCACTGAGCTGCATTCCTGACCCTATTGTATTCTATATTTTAAAATTGTTAAAATGTATTTTTCATATCATCACAAAAATTATAGGTCAGTTAGGTGAGATGTAATTAGTTTCATTGAACATATCTAAAGGTATATAAAGGGGTATATAAAGGTATATAAAGGGGGAGAACATCAGCTTGCATCACATAAATATACACAATTGTTTGTCAAATAAAATTGAAAAGGAAATATGATAGATTGTTTTAAAATGTGCCATGATTATGAGAGTATAACGCTACTCAATACTGTCACATTTAACAATTCTCAGTCACTAAAATTAACAAGTGAGGATTCCTCTATATTCAAGGTACATCATTTGTAATACCTCAAAAATTCTCCCTGTTGAAATGCAATGGTTGCCTTTAAAAGACAAACGTATGATCTCAATAAATGATATAATGACAACTGCCTCTCATAATAAAGCTGAAAACCTTTCTCCCTTGCTGCGTTATTGGTAAAGACCAGTTGCTTCCTTGATTAAGTTGAGATGTGTCAAGATGTTCACTCTCTACTCATCAATTACATGCAGCTCGTTAGCAGTTCACAGCTCAAGAGTCACACACAAAGATAGGAGCATCGTGTTTCAATGCTAATTAGCTGCGGTTGCTGGAAGTTTTCTTTGATAATGCTATCACATCGTGCTTAAATATGTGATTATATTCTATGGAATATGTTTTACTTAATGTCAGTGAGTACCTCACTGATTTATTATTACTACTAAACATAAGGCTTTAGCATCATATAATTTAAATATAAATTGTGTAAAATTCAAAACAAAGCATATATGACATAGCACAGGATTAAAGGTAACTACATGAAATATCTCAGTATATATTGATTTTGTATTGAAAATATAACATTAAAAATAATACTCTGTGCACTCAGATGTGGTGTCAAGTCAGGAGTTACCTAGTTTTTGTTCATCTATGTTACCATAATATTTTGAATTTTCTTTTTTGTTTTTTTGGTACTGAGAACTGAACTTAGGACCTTGTGCTTGCCAGTCAGGCACTGTTCCCCTGAGCTATATGCCCAGATATTTTTAAATTTTAAATTAGAAACTTTATATTTAAACTTGAGATTTTTTTGTATAGAGCTATTAAAAATTACTACTAGTTTGTTTACGCATATCCGTGTGAGATGGTATGAATATTTTTTTATTTACCATCTACTTCATGCACCATAATTGCTGAAGACTCATGGTGATGAAGCCAAAAAATTATCACTTTAGTATTAATATCTCATCTCCATTTTTAAATTTTGTGACCTATTGATCAGATTTAGATATCCACTGGTTACCTCCTGGCATCAAAGCAGCAGTAAACAAAACTGTTAATGTTCCCAGTGTCAAATCTGAGTGAAAGTATAGTTTGTAAAGCCAAGACAGTTTTCAATCAGCTCTAATGTGATAGATTTTTCTGCTGTGCATGTCCAATAAAATTAGGTATAAATGAACTTGTTTTCTAAAATTTCTTTGCGTATTTCAATAGCACATAGAAGCATGTAAGGGTCCTCCCAATGACAGAACAAACAGGAATATGTTTATATTTTTGCAAGAATGATATTTTCCAAATTGCTAGTATCATATGTGAGTCCAGCTCACACCATTCTTGCATAGCTATAGCATGTTACATAGTTAACATGAGTCTACTTGCCGTTTTAATGAAGTACTTCATTCTTAGCCATTGATGCCAATTTATGTCCAAAAGAAAGAAAACCATCCATTGTCAAATAAAACAATCACAAGAAAGTTTATAGCAATGCTATTAGAATAGCTAAATCCAGTATTAATCCAGTCAAAAGGAGGATAAACAATTGCATTATACCTAATAGAAGGGTGTGATTCAACATTATAATGTAATGAACTACTGATCCATTTAACAGCATTTTTTACCATGTTACACAAAGTTAAAAAAAGTCAAGCACAGAATGTATATATTGTTAAATTCCAGTTGTATTACTTTGTAAGAGAAAGTAGAACTACATTCTCAGAAAACATGTCATTCATTACTTGGAGGTATAAATGCAACATAAGGAAACTGGGGGATCATAAAAGTGTTTTCTATTACATTGGTGAAAGTTAGAGTATATTCATTTTTCTAAGATCATTAAAATGCAGACTTTTAAATGTAAAGTACATTTCAATATTGATCGTTAAAATGTGGACTTTTAAATATAAAATATATTTCAATATTGTTAAATGACAGAAATTTAGAAATTCAAATTTCTAAATTTGAAAGTCATACATTGTTTGCTATGAACGCTTTCTTATATCATGACTTTATGCTCACTGGGTGATTCTTAATACTGTGAAGTTACTCTTGAATATTTTTAATATCTTATTTGCAATATAAGCTATGTCATAGAAATGATATTTTAAGATAGGAAGGAATAAAAATTGTCAAATTAGCCCATGTTTCCTATATGCACAGTTGAATAATAATAATAATATATTAATAAGTAAAACCTATTCTTTTCCTTTTTGGGGATTTACAGGGGGTGAGTTTAGAACCCAGGGCCTTGTGCATGCAAAGAAAAAGCACTATCACTTCAGGACCATTCTATTATTTTCTTAATACAATTATAGTTAGACTGACTCTAGCAACACTTACTATAGTCTTTTTCCTATTTTTTTAGGTTACAATAATTTAACTTCTATAAAGTACTGACAAAATTTGCTGCCTATACAGTATGTTTTCAGCAACCCAAAGTATTTCAGAATTTTTAATTAGAATTTTTCAATGTTGGTTTATCATATTTTATCCAAATGAAAAACTCTATATGTCATATAGCCAGTCAATTAGTATTTATAGATCTCTAACAAATTGGCTCATAAGAATTGTGTTAAATTTGTTACTGCTTTCCAATAACATATAAGACATGGAAATATTTTCTCAGAATTACTGTAAAACATACTCTCTGATACAGATTAAATAAGAATGAGACAAAAAGGAAGAATATGGCATTACCATGTAAGATTTTCTTTTTTTATGGTATAATATATCCTTTTAGCCATAATGTCTTTTGTTTGAATACATAGGGTAAATTATATTGGGAATATTATGGTATACAAGGTATAAATTCACAGTAACTTAAAGTAATTTCTCATCATACCCAAGACATCTCTAGAAAAAAAAAATACAAGTAATGTAGAAATGAAATAATGCAAATTCCAGTTTTCTTGTTCTATTTCATGTAAACTGCCTAAATGCAAATTATTCCAGTAATTATTTCCAGTGATAATAGTCCATTATAATTTCTAAATAAAGAACTAACAACTTAACCTCCGTACAGAAATTTTCTAAGAGCCTCTGTACCCTGATCCTTTTTTTCTTCTTTATAGTGATAGTTAATTTCTCACCCACCAATTACCACTTGCATGCTTGTATGACCCAAAAATTTCAGAGTATGTGAGAGTATGCAGTAAGTATTTGATAATATATAAATTATAGCAAGACATACACTTTTTTTTTTTTCCTTTGGCACCAGGGATCAAACTCATGACCCTGTGCTCAGCAGGCAGGCGCTTATGCTGTTGAGCTAAATTCCTGGCCCAAGGCATACATTATAATAATGTCCATTGCAGTATTGTATGAAAGTATTAAAGAGACAGTATAGGTGTAGTGATGCTGTATATTCAGCCCCAGGCACACATTAGCACCATTTGCACACATGAAACTGAAAACTTGAATTTTAGACCATTTTTCTTCTTAAATAAGAAATCGACTGTTATCTTCTGACATTCTCAGCGTAGTGTTTTATCAAATACTCCTCCTTGATTAATTCTTAAGCAATCAGTCAGAAAACAATATAACAGTACATTTGGAATAAGAAAAATATCACAGATATCACTAAATTCTCTAAAGTATTTAATCATTAAATCATTAAAAATTATTCTAGTGAGAACCTGCAATCACTAGTCAATGGGAAATGTTTAAAAACAGGCAAAACTGTTTTACTTTTTTTTTTGCGAGTGCTCTATACAAAAGGGCTACAAATACCTGTTTTACTGATCTGTATCTAACAGTCTGCACTTAGTACAAGTACAAAATAACAATAATTAAGATGAAAACCTAATATTTACCACAGGTTTTTTTATCATTACATGAATTTAAGTGAAATAATACAATGAAAAGAATACTTAAATGAAAACAATATGTATGGTTCTTATATGTAATTTTTACCCCCTTTTTAGATCAAAAGAAGCAATGGAAGAATATTTGTTATTCCTATTAGGAGGAGGAACTCGTTTATTTCTGTGAGTGGTTGACTTCAGGGTAAGTTACAATTTAAAATTTCCTACTGGGTTAATAGCAGGTACCTAAAGTTCAGAAGAGGAGCAGTAATTACTTCTCTCAAAAGCAGACATTAATCGAGAATACCATGTGGTTCAGCATTACGCATATCCTGTTCTTTTTATTGTGGCTTAAAATACCTTAAACTTAATGTGTGTTCCAAAAAACATCCAAATACATACTCAAAACCCAATTAAGTTACTTTGCTATTTCAAATAAATGTATTTGAAGGAAAGAAGGAATATATATATATATTTCAATTTATTTTTGAAAATGAAAACCAATACCAATATAATACACAGTGGTCAATTCTGTATATCTTTTCTTATGAATGTATTACATATGCAAATGACTTTTCTGGATTGAACCAGCATGAATGTAATGGGTAAACTAGTTTGTTTATTGAGCTGTCAGCTAAGGAAGTATTTAAACTCATGCATCTAGTGTTTCTAGGTTATTTATCATCAAATACTTCATAAGTATACTTTTCTAGGAGCGATCTGTGCTTCACTCCATTGACATTTTAGTAAATTTTATATTAGTTTATTTTTCTATACTTCTCTAAAATATGAATAGCTTGCTTCTCAGTCTTTTTCTCATTGACGTTGTGACTTTTACCTTAATCTTTTTCATGGTCTATATCTCTGCTCCCGTAACATGACAGCTTTCTCCATTTCTTTCCTTAATTACTATATGTTACTGCTACTAATCATTTTCTTCCTCATTTCTGTATAATTTTGATGCAAATAAAAGTTTAAAATAGTTTTGAGTGGTCATCGTATAATAGTCCTCTAAGTGATTTGTTTCTTATTACCAACTTTTCATTCATTACAAGATTCTGGTGAATGAGGCATGAAAGAGAAAACAGATCACTGTAGTACAGGAGCCATCATTTACATATAGCAGTTGTTTTACCCTCATCCTGTAACCTGTTTTAAAAGGTCTTATTTATTTATATATTTATTTATTAATATTTTTTTGGTACCAGCAATGGAACTCAGGATCTCATGCTTGCCACACAGGAGCTGCACTGCTGAGCTATATCCCTGGCCCACAACATGGTTTTAAAAGAAACTCAAATGCCTGTTTCCTATCTTCTTGAAGATCTAATCCCTTTCTCTGGCTCCAAAGTTTCTTGAGTGAGCAAAACTATGTTCTTTTCTGGCTTTGTGCATACTCTGCACAAGATGAATTAATGTCCCCTGATTGTGAATAAACTAGAGAAAATTTTTCTGCAGGTAATAGTCTCTCAAATTCCGTTTCCTTATGCCAGTCAATTAAATAATTAAATCCGTCTTATAAATATCATGTCTGTTCTTTTAGATATAAATCTCCTCACTTTACCAGGCCAGAAATCCCTTTTTCAAGACCTCATGGGCTACCTCTTTGAAATATCATCAGGGCAGGGAGAACCCAATCTCTGTAGAGAAAGAGTCCTCATTTTGACAAGTACTTATTTGCAGTGCCCCAAGCTGTTCAGTTCTCCCCCATGTCTCCTTTTGTACTGATCCTGAAGAGAAAAGAAAGCATTATTTACAGATACAACAGGGGATAGTGAGGTGGAAAGGGAAGTCACCTACAGTCTATACTAATTGTTTCAGTCAAGGTTCTCGATTACAAAATAACTGAAAGCCCTCTATCTAATTTAAGTGGCAAAGGGATTCATCGGTGATGAATTCTTTCATTAAATGAGTCATTCATGATTGGAGGAGCAGAGAAAAAAATACACATTTTCCATTTTGTACGTGCCTCACCAGAAGCTTGCAAAAAGCTTGCCTGGGAGGAAACTCTGTGCTAGCACGGAGCACAAATCAAATAATGCTGATGAGTCTGCAAGAGCCATCACCTCCAGACAGACACTGTTCTGTGACCTGCTAACCGTTAGGAACCCACAATGCCGCTGCCTCTGCAAGCTAAGGCCACTTCACTCTCCACAGTATAAACAATGGAAGTTCAAAAAAAAAGAAAGAAAGGAAGTTCAACATTAAGTTTTTCCTTGTGTTTTTTTTTTTTGCTTGCTTTTATAAAACTTGCAATTAGTCATATCTGAGTAACAGAACACCCGCATCTAGCTATAAATGGATCTGAAGTATACATTGATTTCTTTACCAGGGTGATACCATTAATAAGAATTTCCTCATATAGAGAATAGTAACTCAAATGGCATCATTTGCAAATATTTACATTAAAATTCTAATAACGTCTATTAATCAATAGAAGAATAAAACTTCATGTCATATAGCTAAATTTTCTTGTGAAGACAGTTGTTAGCTGGGAATACTTGAACACACTTTTCATTTCAACTCAATTTTCAATCTTTATGCTTTATGATCCTTACTAATAAGATATATCTAGCTGGAAAGATTTGGAGATTAAAGAAATAGCATAAAGTTGCCTCATGTCATGTTAATATTTTTATATTTTAAAATGTGTATCTTGCCACAGTGTAAGAAACTCATTTTGTAATTTATTCTACCTTTTATTTTTAAAATTAGTTTTCTATGTTTCAATCATAATATGTTATGCATTAATTATGTTATTTTTCTGTAAATTTCCTTTTTAAAAGTTAAGGTCTATAGAGAATTTTCTTTCTCTATTTTGTTCAGTGTTATTTGCAAAGAACTTAACATGTAGTGTGTGTTATATCTTAAAATGTTCATATGAATGAATGAAAGCATACATTTTTAAGAAGCAAGAGAGTTGGTTTATTCCAACTTATTTTATTATGTCTTCTCCATCTTCAAGTCATTAAATAACTTCAATACATAATTGGTTGCTTTTATGTTATTTTGAAATTTTTATATTATTATTATTATTTTATCTAGTACTTAGTAGATATCTTAGCTTGAGCTGCTATAAGAAAACCACAGACTTAGTAGCTAAAAATAATGGCAACTTACATTTCCAGTGAGAGGGATTAGAGTTCTGATACTAGTGATCCAATAAAATCAGGTTCTTGTGCAACTCTTCTTCCAGGTAGTAGTCTACTGACTTCTTTTTCTGCACACAGGAGAAAAGGCGCAAGAGGGCACTCTAAACTCTTTCATTAATGCTAATTCCACTCATAAGATTTCATACTCATGAGTTAGTGGCCTCCAAAAGCTACACACATACTTAGATGCTATTGTATTTTTGCAACATATAAGTTTAAAAGAACAAAATATTCAGTCAATTAATATTAGATTTTGGAATGATTAAATGTACTTATTACTGCAAGTTTAATTTTATTTTTTTAAATACATACAAACACAAGGGGATAGATCTTTTGCAAGTGGAAAGGGGTCCAAGAGACTGAGGGAAAAGGAGATAGGAGGAAAAGTAAGTAGAATTTAGATGTGTTGTGTACAGGAATCTAATAACCTTAGTGAATGTAAATATAGGCCATAAACATGAGCTTAGAATAGGAATAAGGAAAATGAAATGTGGAAAGTGGACTTAGTGGTGGAGTGAGAGAAGTGATTGGGAAGGATAATGAGATTAAAAGAACAAATGAACTGCATCACACACATGTATCTACTCCCCAAGATAAATGAAAACACCATGTATACAAACTTACTAAATAAAGAATATTATATATATATATATATATATATAAATAATATTCTACAGCAATACATATAAAATATTCACTATATATATATATGTACATATATATCTACATATATGCTATTTTATGGTGTGGTGCTCTATAATTCTTTTTCTTATTCTAAGCATCTATGTAGTATAATATCAAGCACTGTGAGCACACATAAACAGAGACATAACTTCTTTGAGAACATGTTATATTTCAGTATAAGCATATTATTCATATTTACAATTAGCTTTAAAGTTATTCTAATTTCACAGTTTAAGACCATATCATCCAAACTTTATTTGATTGTTACATTCCAGACAATCATTATTTGGTGTGTGGCTTGTCAATACCTTTCTACAATTCAGATCTCAGAAGAAATACAGATATCTCCCCAAATTCTTATGTACATATGGGCATATGTCTGGTGAATTTATAAAACAAACAATTCAAATATCATGTGTAGTTTTTTGTTTAATATCTTGGATTTTTTCTAAGTCTAATTGAACCTCTGTTTATATGATCATAAATCATAGATACTCATATCAAAAATGAATATTCCTATTGTTGCTGTAACAAATTTTCCCAAACTGGGTTGTTTAAAACAACATGACATTTTCATCTCACAATTCTGTAATTAAGAATTCAAAACTTGGTTTTGGGGAGAAAAAATTAATTGTTCACCATGGTCATGCTTCCTCAGCATGCTCTCCAGAAAATCTTGCTTGTTTGCTCCTTGTAAATTCTCAGGAGCTACCCACATGCTTTAGTCCTGGTATCTTTCTGTTGTGTTAACTTCTGTCTTTAAAATTAGCAACAGCTGTTATCTTTCACACTTCACAAAAATATGACTTTGGCTCTTTTCTACCTCCTTCTTCCACTTTTAATGATTGCCTAGGACCTCACTGGTAACTGAGGGCAATGTTCCCATTTGAAAATCCATATCATAATCATATTGGTAAAATTCTTTTTGTCATATAAATAACACATTCATACACCCAAAGAATTCTTACATAGAAATTTTGTGGCAAAATCATTCTGTATGTGTGTGCTTATATAAAATATTTTTAAAATATGAATATGTAAATTAGATGCATTAATGAAATACAATCTTAGTGTGCATAATCTAATTCTTACTTTAAAGTGAAACACTTAAAAATAAATAATTATTAAATACTCAAAGTGCTATTTAATAAATGAACACTCCAGCACAATTGATTTTGCAGGCTCAAAGGAAACATTCATGTCATTTGTGCAATAACAATAATTAAAGAGATATTATATTTAAAATGTCATCAGGATTGAATATTAATATTAAATACATACAAGTTATAGATACTGACCTGAAAATAACTGTTATACAGTTTTACTCACCACCTTTACTAATACAGAATTCTACATTTTTAAAAGAAGAAACAATCAGATCACTCTTCAAGCTATTGAGTACAACATTCTACATTGCCTATTGTTATGGTTTGTATTTAGATGTTCCCCCAAAGCCTCATGCAGTCATAGGTGACAGTTTTTTAGAAGTGGCCAGATCTGGAGTATGAAAAGCTGGAATTGATTCATGGTGCAATGTTATGATCAGGGCACTAGGATTAAAGGTGTGAGTGCTACCTATCTTAGTACCCGGATATAAGGGCTGGAAAGAGCTGTGGTCATCCCTTGCTTGCTTCTGTTTAGCTACCTTCTGCCAACCATGAACTGTTTATCTTCTT
Organism: Hydrochoerus hydrochaeris; assembly: GCA_004027455.1. Taxonomy (NCBI): domain Eukaryota; kingdom Metazoa; phylum Chordata; class Mammalia; order Rodentia; family Hydrochaeridae; genus Hydrochoerus; species Hydrochoerus hydrochaeris. The sequence continues at coordinate 98,153 of PVLA01003523.1, read as the reverse complement.
CAGTGCCCTTCTGCCACGCCACCTTGCCTTGAGGCTGATTATTGATTAAAACCTCTACCAACTCTGAGCTAAATAGACATTTTCACCTTGAATTTTGGGTGTCAGATATTTTGTCTCAGCAGTGAGAAAAGTAACTAAGACTTCTATATATCTGTTTTGTTTCCTTAGAACACATCAAAGTGCAGGTATACAGTATTCACTGTTATTAAAAATTTAACTTATTCTATATGTTCTGTATATTAGAAAATGTTTCTAAATTTTCCCAATGATCTATTCTCCTTGACAAGAAAATATATGTGAAAGATTAATAATCTAGTCCACTTTAATATCATAAAACCAATATCAATTCTCATGACTATTGCATTTGCATGATCAGATGTATCCTGAACTAAGAACAATTTTTAAATTTCCAAAACCTATGCAGGTGAATAACTTTAGATTTCAAATGAGGAAAAATTTACCAATCTAAAACTCTACATGCAAAAGGAGTAATTTAACTAACCTTCAAATGCAACAATAGTAAATTATATATCACATGTAAAACTACCCAATTTGCATATGTAATTACATGTTTTCATGCATCATTAGTTGCAACTTTTAAAATTTAGCCTCAGAGCTTGATTTTCTATTCTGACCAAGAGTAGGTAAATATGTTAAATTTATGCTAATGCAGTTCATGCCTCCTCTTTGAAAATGCTTCTTATCTACTATTATCTTCTTAAAGAAAAGTAATTATCTTAATTTTTCTCATTTTGTAATTTTTTCTGCCTTTTCATTTCAAGCATGCCTTGACTTCTTCCATTTGTTGTTGCTGACCCTTTTAAGAGAATTTTATTACTAAATTTAATAAGTAGTCTTGACTGGAAAGTTCTAGAATAACAATACATTCACTTTACTGTCACTTAAAACACTAATGCAAATTTGATAGCAACTTATATGACTAAAGAAGTTTTAAATATGTATTAGTACTTAAATCCCTTTCACAGATATTCTAACTTAATGGCTCTGAGAGAAAGCATTACCATTCTAACTTTTCAAAGCTTTCCAGGTAGTTTTACTATGTTGTCCAGCTATAAACTCATTTTAGAAAGTTTCAACAATACCTAAAGACTAAAGAATTTTCTGTATTCTTTCTGTGCCAAATTTGTGGTTGTGCCCAACAATTGACACTAAGTCTCAAAACATTCCATAAAGTAAATATTACAATGCCTAATTTGCAAAAGAAGTATCAAAAAAGCAAGACTGATTAATATGATGTTGAACAACCATCTCAAATCATTTCAAACTACACAAACTAAACTAAACTACATAAACTAAAATGAAAAATTTTAATATTTCTAGCTTTTTAAAAATTTTACAGAGAATAAAACAAAAGAGGACAGAAAAGAAAGTAGATCAGAACAGAACAATGTAAGCAACACAGCACTTCACAACAAGAAAATTGGGTATTAACAGTAGCTACCATAATATCTCTTTCTTTGAAATAGCTGATAACAGTTTCACACACAATAATATCAAACATAACAAAATAGAATAAAACCGTTCAAGAGAATGAAAGTAATACAAGGCATTCTGAACCAAATAACAGAAAATAAACAATGGCTAGTGTAATATCTCATTTTCCATAAAAACTTTGTTTTATGCTATCATAAATATTAAAATACAATGACACAACATGGTAGAACCAATGGTAATAGAAGAACAAAAACATGATAGGACTACAAAGCAAGATGATATTAAATCAGCAATGACTGCCATATTGTCTTGTTTTCTTCAAAGTAGCTGTTCATACCATCACACATAAGATTAAACAAAATGGAATAAAACCATTCCAGCCAATGAATGAAAACATTATAAGACTTCAAAGCAATATAATGGGGAACCATGATTACTATAAAATCTTATGTACTCTTACCATTCCTTAAACTAGGGAGACTATATGGTGAATTTGATTTATTTTGCTTATGAGTATGGTCTCAAGTTGCATTCATTTATTAATAAATGTCTCTCTGTGATCATTCTTTATAGCTGAAGAGTACTCCATTTTATGACAGTACCACAATTTTATTTATCCATTCCTCAGTTGATGGGCACTTAGGATTTTTACAAGATCTGGCTATTACAAATTGTGCTGCTATAAACATGGGTGCACATACATCATTGTGGTATGATGTTTTCAGTTCTTCTGGGAATATTCCTAGGAGAGGCATAGCTGGATCAAATGGGACTTCCAATCCTAGCTTTTTGATGAATCTCCAGACTGACCTCCACATGGTTGCACCAGTCTACACTCGCACCAACAGTGTGGAAGTGTTCCCTTTCCCCACAGTCTTTCCAGCATTTGTTGTTGGTAGTTTTCTTGATCCTGTCCATTCTTTGTGGAGTGAGATAGAATCTAAGTGTGGTTTTAGTTTGCATTTCCCTAATGACAAATGATGATGAATATTTTTCATGTATTTATTTGCCATTCATATTTCTTCATCTGAGAACTGTGCGCACCTCTCAAATGCCCATTTTTGGATTAGGTCTTTGAATTTTGGGCATCCGATTTTTTTAAACTCTCTATAAGTTCTAGAAAGAAGTCCTTTGTCTGAGGGACAGTTTATTAAGAAATTTTCCCAGTTTGTGGGTTTTCTTTTCACTCTGCTGGAGATTTCTTTTGACATGCAGAAACTCTTTAATAAGACGTGATCCCAGTTATTGATTCTGGGACGTATTTCCCATGCAGTTTGGTTCTTGTTCATGAATTCTCTCCCTATCCCTATGTCTTCAAGATTTTTACCTATTTTGTATTCCAACAGATTTAGTGTTTCTGTTTTAATATTTAGATCTTTGATCCATTTAGAATTTAGTTTAGTACATGGTGATAGACATGGGTCTAGTTTTAGTTTTTGACATATGGATAGCCAGTTTTTCCAGCACCATTTATTAAAGAGATTATTGTTCTTCCAGTGGACATGTTTGGCCCCTTTATCAAAGATAAGGTGATTAAGTGTGTTTGTAGTTGTGGTTGTATCTTCTAGTCTATTCCATTGATCTTCAGATCTGTTTTTATTCCAGTATCATGTTGATTTTATTACAGTAGCTTTGTAGTATAACTTCAAGTCAGGGATTGTGATGCCTCCTGCCTTGGCTTTGCTGCTTAGAATTGCCTTTGCTCTTCTAGGTCTCTTCTGGTTCCTGATGAATTTTAGGAGTGATTTCTCTATATCTATGAGGTATGTTAGTGGTATTTTCATTGGGGTTGCATTGAATCTGTATAACAATTTTGGGAAAATGGCAATTTTCACAATATTTATTCTTCCTATCCATGAATAAGTGATATCTTTCCATTTTCTAAGGTCCTCTTCATTTTCTTCATATTCCCTGTATAGCTCTTTTACTTCTTTCATTAGATTAATTCCTAAGTATTTCATTTTTTTGGATGCTTGTGTGGAGGTTGTGGCTTCTCTTATTTCTCTCTTGGTGATTTTGTTTTTAGGGTATAGGAATGCAATTGATTTTTGAGTGTTGAATTTGTATACAGGTAAATTGCTGAATTGATTTATTATATCTAGGACTCTTTCAATGGAGTTTTGGGGTCTTCTATGTAGAGTATCATGTCATCTGCAAATAATGATAATTTAACTTCCTTTTTTCCTAACTTTACTCTTTTTTATTTCTCTCTCTTGTCTAGTTGCTCTGGCTAGTATTTCCAGTACTATGTTGAACAGGAACAGTGATAAGGGACATCCTTGTCTTGTGCCTGATTACAAGATAAAGGATTTCAGCTTTTGGCCATTTAATATGATGCTGGCTCTTGGTTTGTCATAGATGGCCTTTATCATATTGAGGTAAAGACCATCTATTCCAATTGTCTGTAAGGTTCTTATCATGAATGAGTGTTGGATCTTATCAAAAGCTTTTTCTGCATCTATAGAAATGATCATATGATTCTTAATTTTGGCTCTATTGATATGTTTCTAGGAATCTGTCTGTATCTTCTGTGTTATCAATTCTATAAGAGCAGAGGTTTTGAAATAGGTGTTGATGATCTTCTTTATTTCCACAGTCTGTAGTGATTTCATGTTTTTCATTCCATTTTGCATGAATTTGATTCTTTTCTTTCCTTTTTAAAATAAGGTTGGCTAGGGGATTATCAATTTTATTTATTCTTTCAAAGGACCAACTCTTTGCTTCTTTGATTCTTTGTATTGTTATTTTAGTCTAGTGCATTAATTTCTGCTCTGATCTTTATAATTTCTTCTTTTCTTTTGGCTTTGGGCTTGGTTTGAGGTGTAGTATCAGGTTGTTTATTTGTGTTTGTTCTGTTTTCCTGATGTGGGAACTCAGTGCAATAAATTTTCCTCTGAGGACCACTTTCATTGCATCCCACAGATTGCAGTAAGTTGTATTTGCATTTTCATTTGCTTATAGATATTGTTTAATTTCTTATTTGATTTCCTCTGTGACCCACTGATTGCTCAACAGTGTACTATTCAATTTCCATGTGTTTGTGGGGTTTTTGAAGTTTCTTTAATCATTAATTTCTAGTTTCATGGCACTGTGATCTGATAACATGCATGGGATAATTTCAATTCTTTTGCATTTACTTAAATATGTTCTGTGGGCTAGTATATGGTCTATTTTAGAGAATGTTTCATGTATTGCCGAGAAGAATGTATATTCTGATGTCATTGGATGGAACACTCTGTATATGTATATCAAGTCCATTTGTTCACATGTGTGATTCAGTTCTGTTATTTCTTTGCTGACTTTCTTTCCAATTGATCTATCCCTTTGTGTCAATGGCATGTTAAGGTCTTCTGTTATAATTGTGTTATTGCTTATTTGCTTTTTCATTTCTGTTAATACTTGCCTTGTGTATCTGGGTCTTTCTCAGTTTTTGATGCATATATATTTGGAATTTGGTGCATATATATTTAAGATTGTTATCTCTTTCTCTCTAAGTTTTCCCCAAACTAATATGTAGTGACCTTCTTTATCTCTTTGGGTCATTCTTGGCTTGAAGTTCACATTGCTGCAAACAGAATAGCTACTCCTGCATTTTTTTTTAATTCTTGTTGCGTAGAGCATTGTTTTGCATCCTTTGACTTTCAGTCTATGAGTTTCCTTTTGGGTTAGATGGGTTTCTTATAGACAGCATATGGTTGGATGTTGTTTCTTGATCCATTCTGCAGGTCTGTTTCTTTTAATTGGTGAATTGAAGCCATTTACATTAATGATTATAGCTGTTATATATTGGTTTATTGTTGACATGTTATCTTTCTGCTGTTGTATCTTTACCTTTCCATTGTCTGTCTTGCTTAGTGGGTTTTTCCTATGTGTGTCTAGAATGTCTTTCAGTATTCTTTGTAGAGTTTCTTTGGTGATCATGAAGTTCTTCAGCTGTTCTTTCATGGAAATATCTTACTTCTCTATCCATTTTGAAGGACAGTTTTGCAGGGTACATCAGTCTGGGTTGGAAGTCATTTTCCTCTAGGACCTGAAATACTTCACTCCATGCTCTTCTTGACTTCATTGTTTGTGTTGAGAAGTCTTCTGTGATTCTGATAGATTTTCTTTTATAGGTGATCTGTCTTTTCTCTCTAACAGCTTTTAATTTTCTGTCCTTATGTTGCATTTCTGGGATGGTGATTATTATATGTCTGGGTGTAGTTTTAGTTTTGTTATGGCTATTTGGAGTTCTATATGCTTCACTAATCTTCATATCAGTTTCCATTTTCATGTTTTGGAAATTTTCAGCTATTACATCTGTAAATAGCCTCTTGATATCATTTGTGTTGCCTCTTTTTTTTCATTTATCCCTATTAATCTTATGTTGTTTTTCTTTGCATCATCTTGCAGCTTTTGAATTGTTATTTCCTGACCCCTTGTTATTTTTAGGAGATCTTTCTTTTCCTGTTCACTAGCTGCAATCTTATCTTCAAGGTCTGAAATTCTATCTTCACCTTTGTTTAGGCAGTTTTGGCAACTTTCAATAGAATATTTGATTTCCTTTATATCTCTTTGAATCTGCTTCATGCATTCTCTTTATTTCTTATACTGTTCATTCAGGGATTCTATTTTTTTGCTTTCTTCTTCTAATTTTTTAGCTGTGTCTTCTTAGATGCATTCAGTATATTTCACTACTTTTACCATTTCTTCTTTTACCTGGGAGATTATTTCTGATTTTAGTTTCTTCATAGCTTCCCATACGCGCTTCTTCATTTCAGTTGAAAACATTTCTGACATTTCAGGTGTAGGACTAGTATTTTCTTCTATGTACTTGGCTCCCAGGCTTTCTTGGGATGGGCTGGAAGTTTGAAATTGCATTTTTGTCTTCCATTTTGTCATTTCTCTGTATTTCTGTGTTTTGAAAAATGTTCCAAAGCTTTCCCTGGACATGTTGGAAATCACCATCTGTGCCCTCAGCTCCTGGGACTCATGTGGCCTTGTTTCCCCTTGCAGGGGGGGCCTGGCTCCCTCACAGCATGGATCTGGCTCCTCTGGTTGAATGAAGGTCAATGCGTGTGGTCCAGTCAAGATTGGGAATCCTCTGGAGCCTAGTCCAGTGTCCTAGGTGGTTGGGTGAGCACCCAGCCACTGGGAGCAATGATCCCCTACTCTCCGTGAGCTAGCACCAGGGAGCTGAAAGCCACCTCATAGTGCAGGCCTGGCTCCCCTTGCCAATATTTCTAGCTTTGAGAATACACACTTACCACCAAATTTCACACAAAATGCAAATGTCCAAATATGAAATAATGCTTAAAAATTACACTAAATTTTAGAAAATATTAGTTCATTTGCATACAATTAAGCACAAATAAAACACACTCTCTCACTCTCTTTCTATTGTCTACAGTAACATATAATACCAAAATATAAAAGAGAATTTGTGAAAATGAAAGGGAAAGAAACTGCTCAAAAGAAAAGAAAAACTGGTATGGAGAAAAGAGAAAAGAAAAAAATTGAAAAGATTATGTGTAAAGGTATATATGCATATATTTGTATATGTATAGGTATACAAGTTAGATAACTATACTACTAATCTCTGTTAGTTCATCAAAAAGTAGTTTGCATTTTCATGCTTTGTTTGTTTAATCATTTATTTCATGCCTAAACCTGGTAACCTGAACCATTGCTTTTAATATAACAATGAGCGATATATTAACTAGTGTTAATTTCCTACTATTTATTTGATAGTGCATATCATTTTTATCTTTTTGTTTGATTTTTGTTTTTGAAATAAAAACTGTGAAAAATTCATTTTTGTTATTCATCTAGCTTTTTCTATATATTTCATAATTTCTAATTTGTTTGTACTGTTTCATACAGAAATATAATCCTAGGTCTTTCTTCAATTTGTATTGTATATATGAAAATCTATTATTTCATCTTTTTATTTTTAAAATTATTTGTTGTATACTTGAGGAAGTATACTTCTGAAAAATAATTAAGTTTTTGCTTGTGAAATTGGCTACAGAATTTGCTAAATTTCTGTGTTGTGAAAATTGTAAATATTTGCTAAATGAATCATATTATATATTTCATAAGAAACTTAATAGTAATTTCCTAAAACCTTATGATTGATAAATCCCCAAAACAAATCACAATTATTGAAAAATCCAGTAAATAGTATAAGATTAGTGGGCTGCAATTAGTGGTAAAATTTTTGAATCTGGCCTTAATATTGTGTTCTGTCTTTCTAACATGTATATTTCCTTTTTCTTTCTCCAAAGGGTATCATTTTCGATGATTGATAGAGACAGTTTTGGTTATTTTGTCTTTTCTATAATAAAATATGTACAATATTTAAAATTGAATTAATGTAAATACAGTTAATCTTTCTTTAGCACTGTGTAAAATGTTGGATGTTGGCGACTTCTTAAATTTACTCACCCACTGCATCAAGAATTTTTTTCATTTTATTCTCATTTTTCTCCACTTCATACGAAGTGTTATTTTTGTCTTTTTAAAAAACTAGTAATGGGTATTGATTAAAAAAAAGAATGAGAAATTGCTGAAAATTAGTTAATTATCAAATGCAATGGTGACATAATAATGAAATGAAAAACTTATATGACTTTAGGAATAAAGTTCATAGCAGTCCAGGATTTGCTAAAATCTCATTTAAAAGAAGTCTAAATAGATGTTGTTTTAATCTCATTTAAACGAATCTCATTTAAAAGAAGTCTAAATACATGTTGTTTTAATCAGTATGTTAGAATTTTAAGTGCCTTTGATTAAGGAGTACATTCTCAGCTTTTAGGTGTTACCTGTTTGTTCTGAAGCCATAGAAATACTCCAATTTAACTGGCTTAAATATACTTTCTGCATTACTTAATTATCTTCTCTACGGTTGCTAATAACCATACAGCCTTGACTGTGAACCATGTAATTATTTTGACATTAGTTCTCTCCCTGGGATATCTTATTCTTGATGTCATCATTTCTCCACTTCAATTTCTGGCTAGTAATTTTACAAATGTAATAAAACTACTATTGGAAGATGGGCATGTATTTTTGTCTTAAGATTTGATGGGATAAATGTGTCTTTATTCTCATGCTAATAGCAACTATATTTTGTCTACTCTTTTATAACTTACAAAAGCATAAGACAAAATTTGTTAAATAATTTTAGGAATGCTTAGTCAGTGTTGATCCTATCAAAACAGGTATGACTGGACTCTTTTTGTTTATGGTTTGATTTTGCTCATTTGACATGAAATTATGAAGAAGATAAAATAGAAATACATATGCATGTGTGTGTGGAACATTGTATCAACCAAGCAAAATCTTATGTCTTGCAAATCTCTATGTTTATGGTCACATAAGAAAGGAAAATAAATAGAATAGAAAGCAAAAAAGAAAAGAAACAGTCAATATTGGATATGTATATATATATATATATATATATATATATATGTCAGATTGTAACAAAGGTGTTCCTATTTATAGAAATATGTTAATCTTATATTCACTGAAGAGACATTTTGTTAAGGCTAATCATATACATATGGAAATACTCAGAAAAATGTTGATGAATGAGTGAATACTGAAATAGGATACAGAAGCACAGACAAGTTAGCACTGTAATCATGCATGAATTCCAACCATCTGATGTTTTGTCCTATCGGGTCCAGTTCTTCTCAGGCTTTTGCCTACAATTTGTCTAGAAAGTACTCTGCACACAACATACACCAGCAACAGGGGTTCAGCACACTCCTATAAATCTGAACTCGTCAGACAAGGAGAAAAACAATCTCCTTCATCAGTCCAAAATCATGTCTCTTGTAGTGTTTTGTCTTCATTTATAGGGATTTGGGTCATAGGAGTGGGATGAAAATGGTGTGATCTGCAGGTACCTACCTTTTGTTCCTTCTGATACTCATAATTTCAGCTACCTTGAGTCCTACATGACTAATTTTCATTTCATCTTTGTTTATATCTGTCACTAAATGGTTCTTTTGTTCTCTACTCATTGGCTACCAGCTTTTATTTCTCACACTTATTCTATATACTACTACAATCCCCAGAAATTTTGAACCTTCCAGAACTTCCAATCTCTTGTCCATGTCCTCTGTTCTCTTTTTCATAGTTCAATTGTTTCAGCTTTCTTCTCTTCACATAGACTATGTCCTATGGCCAGTTATTGTAACCTTCCTCCCTGTCTCTGTCTGTCACTCTCTACATTCAACTTGGTTTAGTGACATTTTTCTATAGCTGAGACAAAATATCTGATGCTCAACATTAAGAGAGAAGAGGTTTATTTGGCTCACAGTTTGTAAAGGCTATTCTCAGTGGCTCCAAACAGGGTGACATGTGACAGGATCATCAAAGCTGAGAAACAGTTCATGACACAAAAGGAAGCATCAAGCCACAATAGAGCAAACCACAAACTGCTTTTCTGTGTTCTTTCTATCTTTGCAGGCTACCCAGCATTAAAGCAGGTAAAACATTCTGAATCTTAGTATTGTACTCTAGATCCAGCTATCTCTGAAAAGCCCTACCTATGACTGCATGAGGCTTGGGGCAACATCTAGACACAAGACCATGACAAGCTTATTTGGAAAAATCACAAAAAAGGAAGTATATTTCTTTTTCTTTTTAAAAGTGAGTTAGATAGATGACCATATTACTAAGTTTTTGTTAGATTGTTGAGCAGAACTTTTTGCAGTCTCACTGTTTCAATGTCTACTTTGCATGCTTTAATTTTGTAAATTGCACAACTATTTCCAAGATGACAGTATGTAATTTATCAACTAGTGATTTCTTCGTGTTTTTTTCGTTTATTCCTTTGGAATTCTATATTATTTCTACCCCTTTTTCTGTGTTGCTTTTTATTCTCTTCAAATAAAAAAAAGTGAGAGAAGCTCTTTAATATTGTTAGGAAACACATTTTAAATACAAAACTACACTGCAGAGTGCCTTCAAGCTTGTAAGTGATTTTTATATCTTAATTCCTTTAATTCCGCCTTGGAATACAAATCTACTTGTAATACAAATCTATTGTATTTTCCTTTTCAACAATAAACACCATCATCTCTACACAGTAACCTTTCTTAATTTTATTAAGAAAATTAAAACACATTGAAAAGATCATCTAGTGAAAAATCACATGCCTCTGTCATGTAATAATTCATATGAAATTCTCAATTCAAGTCATCTTTCTGCCTCTAGCTATATATAAGTCCTTTATGATTTTCTTTGCAATGTCCAGGTTAAATTTCTGTTCCACTTTGTCCTACCCAAGATAGACGTACAATTTCCCTTTTCTGAGTATATACTGCTTGTCTATAAGATCATTTTTATTGCTTTAATGCACACCATTATTTCTTCACATTTGCAGGATAAAAAAAGGGAGATAAAGAAAAGAAGTAGAGGAGAACATAGAGAAGGATTTGGAAGAATAAGAGAATAAATAAGAGCAGGAAGAAGTAGAGGAACAGTTGGAAGGGACAGGAAAGTGAAAGGAAAAGAAAATCATCAAAGCCAGGCATATTAGCATGTCCCTGTTATCCTAGATCTTGGGAAGCTGAGGCAGGAGTATCACTGGGAGTTCAAAGCCAGCCTGGGACTTGAGTTCAAGACCAGTTTGCATTACAAAGTGAGATCATGACTCAACAAAAAACAACAAAGCAAAGCAAAACAAAACAAAACAACTTAAGTTCATTGATCTTATTTGCCTTATTTTTTAGAAATAGCTATATTTGTAGCATTATAAATGTACACTTAAAAAGGCAATACATGGACTTTGATGTATTACAGTGCTTTGCAATTAAAACATATTCTTGGCTGAAATTCCTAGGACATATTCCTTATCATTTTCTCCATGTATAGCAATTGCCACAACAAGAACCTCTCAATAAATTATGGCATGTATTTTACATTTTTGCATTTATGAAGAATTAATATGATCTTGTCCTTTTTGATTATCAAATTAGCTACTGTATTATGAAAGACACAAAATATTAGGTTTGAGTATATTGTCATTTATTCTCAAATTAAACTATGCATTTGAATTATGTGAGAAAATTTAAACACAATATTAGGCCCTGCCTTGTAGAATTTTCTTATTATTTTCTCTTTTTCAATTTTTTACTTTTCATTCTTTGTTAAATTTTCTCTGGATTTATAAATTCAAAAATGTAGATAGCACATAATGTTTTGTTATAAATTTATTTTAAGTATGATAACTGCATATATTCTTTGCTTTTTGAAGTGAGAACATTTACCATCTTCTCTTGTAGAAAATTTAATGTAACACAGATTAATTAACATAACTCTGATCTATGTTAACTTTCCAAAATTATATTCATCCCACACAGCTGAAACTTTGTAAACTTTCACCTTTCTCTCCCAGTTTTCCCCAGCTTTCAGGCTTTCATAACCACAGTTTTTCCATCTGCTTCAGTAAGTTTCTTAGACTCCACAAATAAGTAAGATTATGGGGTATTTATCCTTGTGCCTGGTTTATTTTATAGGCCACATACTCTTCTTTTTTTTTTTTTTCCCCGGTACTGGGGATTGAACTCGGGATGGCGCGCTTGCAAGGCAGGCGCTTGTGCCACTGACCAGCCCCCACATACTCTTTGTTTATTCATAGTGTTGCAAATAACAAAAGTTCATCCTTTTAAGTTTGGATTTTATTCCACTGTGTATATGCACATTTTCTTCATCAACTCACCTGTTGAAATACTTTGAAGTATATTTCCTATTATAGCTACTATTAATAATGCTTCAGAAAAACATAGATGCTTAAGTACATCTTTCAAAAATTGATTCTATCTCCTTTGTGTGTTTGTGTCTCCACTAATATTTGTTATCTTTTGGCTATTATGTAAAGCATTTCTAGGCGGTAGAGGGAAAAAAACGATTATTACTGTGCCCACTTCCCTAATAATTCTTAATGTTGAGCATTTTTCTGCTCTTATATCTGCTGTCTATATGTTTGTCTTATCATAACAAATATCTATTTGGGTCATCTTGCCCATTTTGTCTGGTTATTTGTTTTATTATTATAGAATTGTTTAAATTTCCTGTATATTTTAAAAGTTGACACCATATTAAATATTGGTCTAGACAATTACTGTTTTCAGTGAAACCACCAAATCACCAGAAAGGTAGGGAAAACGCAGATATGAGATTGCAACAAACTAAAAAGCTCTGTAAAGCAAAAGAATAATCAAAGGGGTTAAAAAATCTATGAATCTATATGATTTTACTTGAAATGTATATTGTTCACTTCTCAAATTACACTGGATAAAATGTTTTCAGCAATTATAAATGAAATGTTTTTTAAAAAGTAGATCCAAAATATGTCATATTTTTCTTTACCCTATATTACCTACATTTACATGCAGATATTAAATGATAGTTAAGAACAGTATAGATGATATTTTGTTACCAATATTGTTTATGAAAACTAGATTTTATTACTAGTAATACAATAGCAAAATCATTCAATAAAATTTTGTCAAATTAAGATGAAGAAATTAACAACAGAAACATTTTAATTTTCATATTTAAATTTAAATAAATTTTCCTAAAAACATTGTTTAAACTAATACTGGGATAGTACATCCTGAAATTATATGCATTACTGTCACCTACATTCCAGCCATCTAACTGTCTTTTTATCAACTTATTTATTAAATCCAAATAAATTTATTTTTTGACAACTTTTGTACTCCAGGCACATTTCTATGAACTGGTGATACACATTACATCCTAATAAAATCATGGTGGATTTTCTATACAATTATAACCAGTGTTACCAATTTTAGGTTTCATCTTTCCTTGCTATCATTACCCAACTTGATAAGTTTTGAAACATTTTAAACATGGCAAGTATTTGAGTGAATAGCTAAATGATAAAAAAATCAATTTTCTGTAATAATAGAAAGATCTAATTGAAAAGATAGAAACAGAGAAGCATTCCTGCATGCCTGCCACCATCAGGATGCTTGCTTCCTATGGCAGCCAGCAAAGGCATGACCAGCCATGCTACTGTGGCATGCAGGCCAGAAGAGTACCTCCACCACTGCACTCCCATGTAATCAGGGAAGCCTTGATATAGTTGCAAAAGTATGGAGAAGCCCACCCCATGCACCACTGTCTCCTCAGGAACCTGGATTCAAGGAATCTCGGGGACTTGGCACGCTCTCCTATACCATGGAGGAGCAGCTAATGTGGGAATTACCTAGAACCCCATAACCAACTTGTCTGGAAGAAACCAGGAAAATGTCAAGACAAAGGTGCAAAACATAAGGGAGATAGATGTGGAATCCAGATACCCACAACTTCTGAAAGTATAGCAGCTGAAGTAAAGAAACAACTTTATGAGGCTGGAAAACTAATCATATAAGAAATATCTCAAGTAAAAGAAGATATCATAAACATAATGAAAGAACTGAGCACATCTAATGAAGACACAGGTAAAAAGAGGACAATAGGAAAATGATGGAAACTTTGAATGAACAATATAGAAGAAATTACAATGCAACAAATAGATTCAAAGTGGTAGCCAGGAAATTAGAAACTTCACTGAAAGCTGAAAAAATCTGTTGAAAGAAACTGATGATAGACTTTCTGACCTTGAAGACAGGATTGCAGCTAGTAATCATGAAAGGAAAGATCTCTTAAAAATAACAAGAAACCAGGAAATAGCAATTCAATGGTTGCAAGGTGATGCAAAGAAAAATAATTTAAGATTGATAGGCATTAGCAAAAAAGCAGGAGTCAACACAAATGACATAAAAAGATTATTTACAGAAGTAACAGCAAAAAAGTCCCAAACACGGGAACAGGACCTGGCATGTAAATAAGTGAGGCACTAGAATTTCAACTAATCATAACCAAGGTAAATCTACACCTAGACATACAGTAATCAAGATCCCAGAAATTCAGCACAAGAGCATAACATTAAATACTGTTAGACAAAAGGAACGGATAATCCATAAAGGAAAATCCAACAGAATCATGACAGGCTGCTCAGCACACCCATCAAGTCAAGAAGAGCTTGGAGTGAAGTGTTTCATGAAAGAAAGCAACTTTCAACCCAGACTGATGTACCCTGCAAAGCTGTCTTTCAATATTAATGGATAAGATACTTCCATGATAAAGAAAAACTGAAGCAATTCATGACCAACAAACCAATCCTACTTAGAGTATTGAAAATATTTTAGAGAGAGATAAAGATGACTGTGGTTCCAGGAACAGCAGCAGAAAGAGATCATTGAGCAGAGCAGACAATAGAACGGAGGGGCAGAGTGGGCATCACTGTCTGGAGGATAGCAAGGCAGCGATGAGCCAGTGCATGCTCGTTGTAACCGTGAATGTAGAAGACCTCAATTCATCACAAAAAGGAAACACAGAGAGATTGATCAAGAAACATGATCCATTGATTCTCTTTTTCTGCAATAAAACACATTTAAATCGAGAGGTAATTCATACACTGAAAGTCAAAGGAGAAAAACCACTGTTCCATGTGACAGGAAACCAGAAAAAAGCATAGAAACTTGCCTTTCAACTGCAGAATGAATAAGAAAGATAAGGCATTTTTATACAATGGCAAGTTACTCAGCTATAAAGAAGGAGAATCTCGAGGTTCTTGTAGGTAAATGGATGCACCTTGAGATCATGCTCATGGGTGAAATTGTTTGGACTCACATGGGTGAACATCATGTAATCTCCCTAGCACAAAAACCTGAAGGAGTTAGTGGGGTTCAAAATGTACAATAGACACTGTGAAAGTGATAAGGGAGGCAACATCTAAAAAGGGATATTGGTAGCCATTATTAATATCCTGTTATCTTGTTTACAACTCCTACATTGTTTTCATAGTTTTGTTTTGTTTTGTTTTCTGTCTTGTTTCACTTTTTTATATCTGATGGTATTGGCAGATATTTTCAAGAAAACAAGAGGAATTATGGTGTAGCCATTGTTAATTTCCTATTATCCTGTTTTGAAGTTCTGTAACACTTTCATTGTTGTTGTCTGATTGGATTTATTCTGTTTTATTTTGTTTGGTTTTATTCTCTTTAAAACAAAAAAAAGACAAAAAGATAAAAGTAAATGAACAATGAAGTACAGTGTTTATGTCCATCACATAATTTTATACTATTTTCTTGAAATAATAAATTGTGCACATGCAGAAGAAAAAATTGTGAAATCAAGCTTATGTTTTCTAATTATTCATCTTTATTTGAAACTTGAAGACATAAATACAATAAATTTAATATGTTGATAAGTTTGAATATGATGAGAGAGTCACATTTAAGCCAAAATAAACTTGTGAAGGTAAGAACAATTATTTTTGTTTTACTTGTAGATACAAGTAAATCAATTCTTACAATAGAGCCCAATATACTTTTATTCAGAGAAATATCAGGAACACTATGAAACTTTTATTCATAATCCCATGTTGTTTATGACAATATCTTTTGATGCTTCACACTTGGAGTTCAGAGGTTTCTAGATAAACCCTCAATAATACTCTATATAATTTTCTCCCCTGTAAAAGTGATGCAACTTGTGACTATGAGGAGATGCTACTCCTTGACTGTTTACATTATGTGACAAATGTCATTTTACTGATGGAGTACTGCATGTTATGCGGTTAAATTTAAAATAAAATGCTTATCATAAGGTCCAAATGTAATCACTCTGGGCCTTACAAAGCAGAAATTTTTCTCATACTAGTGGCAAAAAGGAAATTAGAGAGATGAAAAGTGAGAAGATATGAGATTCAAGGTGTCACTGCTGACTGAAAATGGAGAGGACTGTGTTAGAAGGAAAATGGGCAGCCCCTGGGAGTAGGGAATGACCCTCAACCCACCACTGGAAACAAAGGGAGGGTGGGTACCTCAGATCCACAGTCACACAATAAAACAAAACAACAAAGATTCTTTTAACAATTTAAATGATCTTAGAAGTAATTTCTCCTTGAGATCCATTAGAGAAAAGCCTATCCTACCAACACTTTGATTTCATTCTATGAGGCTATAAGGGAATTCAAACTCAAGCCAGGCTTGAATCTATTGTGAGACCATTAATGCTTATGGATTTTTCCTTTTCAAAAATTTAATACACAAAGTAAATACTGTACATATTGATGGTATACAGCATGACACTTTTGTAAATATACATTGTGAAAGGGGTAACTCAAGCTAACAAGATGTGCACAAACCCACTGTCTATCAAATTGTTGAATATGCTTAAAATATATTCACTTAGTAATTCTCAAGTATAAGATGAATTATGAGACATTTTAGTCAACATTACCTACAAAACATCTGAATTTATTTCCTTTTTTAATTGAAATGTTTTATCCTTTGCCCAATATCTAGTTAAACAGCAATAGAAACTAAAAACAGCTGTCAACTCAACTCCTTTTAATTGCTCATAAGTACAAACAGAGCAATGTATTTCAAATTGATAATTTCTGACTAAAATATGTATGTAAATGAACATAAGGAGATTATATTATACAATGCTTAACGAAGTACCTGAAGCATATTGGAAACTAAATAAGTAAAATTACTCAATGAAAAAGATACTGAGGTTTTCTCTTCATGAGCCATTTATTTTTCTCTTTGTTTCTTTTTATACATGTAAAAGAAAAGCTTTAATGAACCTGGAAAATTGCGTTAAAGCTAAAACTTACTTATCCTTCTCATCAACTAAAATAATATGCATCTTGTTAAATTTGTAAAATCAGGATTTAATGCCAACAAGAAACTGCAATATACTCCATAAAGAGCCTCTTATTAAATAGTTAGTTCTTACTATAATAATACAAAGAATTTATGTTAATATTAAAATGCAATAATAAAAGAACATACTTAATTTGACTATAATTGAGAGTTTCATGTACATCAAGTTTATTATTCTTACAGTCAAATTATTTTTGCCTTATGTGTACTAAACTGTAACAGCTTTGAAAAGGAATAAGTCTTAGGCATATTATGTAATGAAAGAAGTGGATAGAGTAGGTTGAAGAATTTGTACAAGACTGCAAGGTGATAGGTTTTAACTCTTTTTCAGGTATACAGACCATATTTAACAGCAATTCTCTATTCTATATCACATTTTCTTCAAAATTTCTTTTTTTTTCCATTGGCTCATTTTAAAATGGAAATGCTAACTTGCAGATTAATTGTAAATGAAATGTTTGCAGTATATGGAATTTATAATCATTTTGAGAAGTGTGTGTACATAATACAAGTGGTTCTTTTTTCATATCCCCTTCTTTCTCCCTCCCACACTGTTCACTCTCCCTGTTCTTGTTTTTGTTATTAATCTCATCTCATCTCATGTTTTGGGCACATATCATTTTCATTAGTTGAGCTTATTAGGTTTCTTAACATGACATATGTTTATTCTACTTGTTTCTCCTTTCCTTGCCGCTCCACTCTCCCTCACATTCTCTGAGCCTCTTCCCATTTGCAAGAGATCCATCCTTTTTATCCCTGTATTATGTATTGTGCTTTTTATACTTTGTCTTACTCAGGTAAGAGATAACACATTTCATTTAAATTTGCATGTCTAATTTATTTCACTCGATATTGAACTATCCAACTGCATTCATTTTCCTACAAACATATCAGATATGTCCTTTTTTCTGCAGATATTTTGATGGACAGCACTATTTGTTTACCACTTGTGCCTAGCAAAAGATTAGTGCTCCAGGTAAGTACCCGTATCATTGAAGAAAATCATTTATGGTACAGTAAAGATGATGGCGATGGTAACTTTTGCAAAACTAGTGTTAACACACTGATTTGATAATAAACATTTTAAATATGAATGTTCATAGACACAGTCTTCTGTGCAAGGCAGCAGATTATTCATTAAAATTTGTAGTTAGATTGAAGAACATAAAATCCAAAAATATTGAAATATTTTCATGCCTTTCTTAGCAACACAGTTTGGCTGTGTTTTGACAACTGAACTTCCAAAAAAAGTTGAGCATGAATCATTTTTTTTTCAAAATTAGCTTTAAAATTCCATACATTGGAAATGGTATTAAGAAAACATATTTCAGTGGAAAAAGATAGCTTTATTCAATATAGACATTGTCAGTTCATGACTACAGTGCCCACGTTAACTAGGGGGGGAACTTTCTGAGCTCTATTTTAGTAAACATGGTACAGAGCAGCTTGGTAGAAAAACTGCTGGTCTTACATAAAATAGCAGGTTGTATTACAGCACATGGTAAGAGTATATTTTTCAATTAATCTTTCATTAATTAATATTTTCTTTTCTGTACAAATCAGAAGCAGTAGATTTAATGATTTTTTTATGTTCTATTGTGTTAATAATGCCAAATTATTATTTTTGGGAAAAAATGTGAAATAATGCCATCTACTGGGTATTTTTCCTTAAAAAACATTATACCATAAGATTTGTGATTATGTACTCAGCATGTTTCATAAATGAATTTGGTATACATTTATGCCAAATCTTGAAGCTTTTCCAACTGCTTTTTTTCTCTACAGTTTTGAAATCTTTTCATTAATGTTCCTAGTTGCTAAGCAACACCCCCTCTTTCCTGGTTGCCATGGTGACTTTTGAATTAGGGAGGGCACAAAGCCATCTGTTTAAACCAACAATGCTCCTTTCTTTAAAGTGTGACTTGCTCTATGCATCTGGCACAAAGATGGAATATGTAAAATATGAGACAGTGTCTAGGTAGATATGCAGCTTAAACTAAAAAATGATGTTTTCATTTTGTATTTTCCTTATGAAATGTAACCTTGTTTCAGATCATATAATCATTATGCTGCCAAAATATATTCAAAATAAATTGAAAACATGTTCCAAATTTATAAAGAAAAAAGACAGTAAAATAAGGCCAAATAAAGTTGTTCTGGATAGTTAAAACATTGAATTTACTTTTCTTGATTCACCATAGTCTTTACTCTCTTTAAATGCACAACCTAAAATATCATAAAAAGAAAGTCAAAACACATAGCTAGAACTAGCAACTTACTGAATTTCACAGAACCTCTAAAAAAAATGAAAAAGTTGGTTCTAGGACTGTGCCACATAAAAATTGGAATTTTTCTTTCGGTTTGTTTTTCACTGCAGAATCTGTACTATTACCTGGAATTTAAATTTTGTTGCATTAGATTATTTCTAGGGATGCAGACTTTTCTGAATCAAACTTTTCACCACGCTTTATTTATACACATGTAAACAAGAATAAATGCACTGCTAATCGCCAGTGAAAATCTAAATAGAAAATGCAAATTTTCACTTATGTGGAATGATAGCATGCCTGGAACTTACCAAAGCATCTTCAGCCTTGTCAATATGAATGATAACTTCCCTACATAAAATTAGTCTTATTAAAGTTTTCCAAAATTATAGTACAATTTATTTTTGTCTTTGTCTCTTACCTGTCATTTCAGTATATCATTATTATTTACTTTCATTACTACTTATTTACTTAATTAATACATTTCTAACACATTTAACTCTACTGATTGAATTTCAATATTCCTCTTCTGAGAACCTGCCAGACAATGTCACATACTAAATTGACTTGCTTCTGTGGATACAGCAGAAAGTGCCTTTCCTGTAAAATTAATGCAGTATTGTTAAACTAAATACTCCTTAACTACTAATACCTAATTAGATGTTTTGAGTATGTTTAGATTTATGCAGGAGTAATGATATCTGTTTTTCCTTGAGCACTATTTGTGAGAATGAGAAAGTTTCCTTCACTACATAGTCTACAAATATGAAATGGATAAGAAAATATATGAACAGTTTTTGCTCTAGTAAAGGTAAAAAGAAGATTAAAATGATTAATGCTTTAAAAGATGTAACCTAGCCCTTCTCTGTATCCCAAACACTCTGGGAGGCTGCATGTAATAGAGCCCAGCCTAGGCAATTTAGAGACTCAACAAAGTTCTGCATTCAAATCAAAAATAAATCAAGTTAATGTCTTGTATCAAATCAAAACAAAGCAAAAAAAAAAAACCAAAACAAAATAAAACAGAAGATACAAATGTCCATTCAAGAACAGGTTATGCAAGTGGCCCAATATTTATGAAATAAATTAACTTGTATATAATTTATTGTTTTCTTTTACCTGTCTTATTTTTATTGCTTCTCAACATAAAAGCTGAAAAAATTGAGATACTTTACATTCCTAATTATTCATTTCATCATTAATACTGCTTTTGCATTTTTGTAATGTTTTCATATTCAACTACATATTTTATTTTTATACTCATTGAGTCCAATATACAATGAATTTCATTCATTTAAAACCATACTTTGGCTTATGTATTAATAAAAATGGTAAAATATTTCCAAGTATTTGAGGACTCTCCAACTGTCTTCTATCAATACCATTCTAATTTATTTGTCTTCAATATAATTCCCTATCTTAGAGGAAAGTAGTCTCATTATGATGTTGAATTTATGGCTTTATAACTTTTATTATGTTGAATAGCATTCATTCTAAACCTCATTTTTTCCTTGTTTGTAAGAGGAAATACATTCTATTCATTGCTTTGTTTACATCACTTTTTTTTTCCTTCTGTTGATGTGGTATATTAACTTTATTGATTTTCATGTTATATAATCCTTGCATTCTTTGATAAGTTGCAGTAGATTATGGTTGATAACTTCTTACACACTTTCAAATTAAATTTTGTGTACTTCCTTAGAATCTTTGCACCTATATGCAGTAGGAAATTGATCAGAAGTGATTCCTTTTTTAATGGAATCATTTTCTGGTTTCTAAATCTGACTAATGCTGCTCTTGTAGAATGACTTTGAGAAGAGTTCCTTTCTTTTAATATTTTAGAATATTTTCAAAGGAACCTACGTCAACCCGTTAAAACTATGGCATAAGAAAGTAGAAGCATACTTTACAATTCAGAGTTTTTCTTCTTTGGGAAAAATTTATATTACTAGTTAAATTATGTTCAATTTTTCTGTGTTTCTCAGATTCAATTTCTATAGGTTGCATGGATCCAGATATGTATGCATATCTTCTCTCACATCTTACAGTTGTTGTGTTGGTTATTTTTATTGCTAACACAAAATACATGACACTCAAAATTAGGGAAGGAAAAGTTTATTCAAGTCACAGTTTGTGGAGTCGGTCCATAGTGTGCTGACTCAAAGGCAAGGTGGCAGGGCCAAGGGCAACATTTCATGGCGGCAGAAGACAGCTCCGGCAACAAGAGCAAAATGAGAGGAGCAGGAAAAAGACACTTTCTGTCCTATATATTGTATGTAGGCCACATCATCCTGTAAGTGCAGCACTCCCACTAGAATTCCTGCATTGTACAATGAATCAGTCATAAATTCCGGAAGCCTGCTTCCAAGACTGCATAAGCCTTTCAGGGGCCATCTGGACACAAATCATAACAACTGTTCATAATCATTCATAATGATATTTTGTATTTTGTTGTGTAAGTTATAACTTTTTTCCACCTCTGATTTCATTTATTTGATTCTTTCATTCTCCAGTCTTCCAATTAGCTTATCTAAAATTTTCCTTTTTTTAAAAAAAAATCTTCCAGCAATTTAATTAATAGTTTATCTTTTTTAGCCCATTTGTTTTTTATTTCTGCTATAAATTTGGTTATTGCTTTTTTGTTGGCTTTGTTCTTGATTTTTGTTTTGCTTTCTTTGTTTTTTGTAACACAGTATTCATTTTGTTTAAATTCTTCTTCTTTGGTGTAGACTCAAATGGTTCTAAATGTCCATCTTCATTCTGACTTTGTTGGTTTCATTTTCATATTTGTCAAGACATTTTAAACAATTTAATATTTTCCTTCTTCTTTGCTTCCTTCCTTTCTTCTTCCCCTTTCCCTTTCTTCCTCCTTTGCTTTTATCCTTTTATCTTTTTTTCCTTCCTTCCTTCCTTCCTTCCTTCCTTCCTTCCTTCCTTCCTTCCTTCCTTCCTTGTTTTTTTACACTGAATCCCATTATGTAGTTAAGTCTGGCCTTGAATTCACTGCATAACCTAAGCTGCCCTCAAGCTCACGGTAATACAGCTATCTCAGTCTCCCAAGTGATGAGATTGGAGGCCTGTGCCATGATACCTGGCTACCCTTTATTTCTGAATTGATTTATTGTTAACTTATCAAAGGAATGTTGATTAAATTCCATAAAATCATGCAACTTTATAAGCTTATTCTATTTATTTTTAGTTTTATTACATTCTACTCAATAAAGATGTCTGATTTTAGTATTTTTGAATTTTGTGTTTTATGGTTTAAGCATATGAGCTATCACTGAAAAATCTTCCACATGTTGACAAAAGGAATTCACATTCTTAAACTTCTGAATGACATTTTCTGTAGGTTTCTTTGGTCTAGACTGAATTGAATATTTCTTTGCTGATTTTTATGTGTATTATTTCACCACCTCAATAGTGCTGTTTAAATCCTCTATTATAACTTTAGAGTATTTCTCTCATTTTAGCTATAATGTTCACTTTATAGGTGGGTGGTACAACATTGAAAGCATATATTCCTATTCTTGCTATTTGCTACTCAGTTGATCCATTTATCACTATAACTATTCTTATTTTTTTATTCTTTTTTTTGTCCTAGGAATGGAACTCACAATGTCTTGCTTGCCAGGCATGTGCTGTGCCGCTGAGCTATATTCCCAGCCCTATATCTTTTAATTCAGTAACTCAACTCATTTACACTCAAGATGGTTAATGAGAACAAAAGATGTCCTAATGAAATTTTGTTAATGTTTAAGATCTTTTTTTATATATTTTTGTTCATTTTTGTCATCTAATGTGTTAATTGTTGGTATTTAGTTATGTTTTGAATTTATAGAACTAAATTATCATTCCATATTTTATACCTTCAATATTAGTGTAACTTGTATATTCATATGTTTTCATAATGTGCATTTTTATGCTTACAGTTCTACTGTATGCCTATCTTTAATGGTTTTTGTATGGTTGACCTGCTCTTGATAAATATAATTATTGCTTATTATGGCAAAACTTTATTTCTCTTTTATTTATGAAGGACATCTCTCCTGAATGTGATAATATGGTTTAATGGCTTTGCTCTAAGACTTTGAATCTGGTATTTCATTCTCTCTGGTCCTCTAGGGATTCTGCTGAGAAATCTGATTTTGGTCTAATAGAGATTTTCTTATATATGTGTTGGTACATTTTCTCTGTGAGAATTATTTTTGTCTTATGCTTTTGACACACTGACTATAACATGACTTGGGGATCAGTTATTTTGATAGAATATATTTTAGGTTTGTCTAGTGTTGTAGACTTGAATGTGCACATTCTTCCAAGTTTTGGAAAGTTTTCAACTTATTTCAAAAATATTTTAACTTCTTTAGTCTTTTTTAAAACACTGAATACATATTTTAAATATTTGCTTGGTTAATGCTTACCTATATGTACCAAAACCTGTTTCACTTGTCTGAATCTTGCATTTATCTCAGAGTTTTTCATTATGCTTGATATATGCTGCTACTGAATCTCTTAATTCCATATTCAATTTTATCCTCAATTTTACTTCTTTGCTATTTCTTTGTGACTTCATTCATATCATAAATTTCCTTATTTCATTTAATCTGTATTCTTTTGAATTTCTTTATGTTTTCTTAAAATCATTATCCTGAATTTCTTTAAGCAGTTCATTAATTATGTTTTGGTAGGTCTCTGACCAGCCAGTTACTGTGTTCCTTTGAAGGCACTATGTAACTTTTCACACCTTATTGTACCCATACTTTGATAACTGTACACCTGAAAAATCATTTTAGTACTAATTTTATACTATGCTTTTTCTAATGAAAGACTTCCTCCTGTCAACATGTCCTACGATATCTGTAACATAGATTGTATTGGATTTTATTCTAGTTAGAGGATTTACTGTAGTGCTTGCAGATTCCTTACCTGAAATGAATGGCATCTCAGTGTTCATATCATTGGTCTGTGTTACAAGTTTTGTAGCATTGCTCATTTGGTTTAGATGCAGCTTTCCTAGTCAGGAAACGTCTGCAGGCAGCTTAGAGTGTGGGACACAGCAGATAGGGAGATGCAGTCCCTTCAGTTTTCACAGATTATATGAGGATGATACCGCCTTCTCCCGTGAGGGATTGATTCATGAATAACAATATAGTTAACAATATAGTTCTGTATATCTATAAGGAAAGTTTATAAATTAAGATTAGTGTCTTGAAAAAGGGCAAACATGTGTCATTACATGTTTTATCATTTCTCATCATTAAAACAACTGTCTTGTCATCATTGTTTTATGAGATACCTTACAAAATACTCTGAGATGTTTGTGCATTCCTCCAACTCACATTGATTATAGTGTTTGACATAGTGTCTTAGTTTTTGAAAGTTATAAGCCTTATAGAACTTTTTAATACTCTCTTACCTATCTTGTGTCACTTTACTTATAAAAAACTGATATGGTTATTCTAGCAACAAATTGTCCAATTTTCAGATTATGAAATAAAAGACAGCAACTTTTTGTCCCAGAATGTAAGAAAAAAATTCAAGACGTAAACTGTAAGAGTGAAGTTGTTATGGTTTGTGTTTGGATTGCTTCCCCAAACCTCATGCAATCATGGATGTGGCTGAGTCTGGCATCCGTTATTGGCTTGTTGCCTGGTGCTGGGATTGGTGATGTGAGTGCTGCACCCACTCAGGGGTAGAGCTGGCATACTGTGCAAGGTTGAGAAGAAGGTGTATCTTTCCTCTTTTATTCTGTTTGAGTTTACTGCTTGCAGTGGCCATAAGTGACTGCCCCACCATGCCATCCTACGTTGGAGCAGGCTGAGTATAGACTGAAACCCCCCCAACTGTAAAAAATAAACCTTCCCTTAGCTTTACTTTGAGCATCAGATGTTTTGCCTCAACAATGACAGAAGAGTAACTAAGTCAGAAGTAGATTACTTTTGAAGATGTTGACAGCATATAGTACTATGAAAATAGGAAAATTTTGCAAATAAATCTATTGCCCCATAAATCATTAGTATATGAATATGGTTTTATGAAAATATGATGAAACATTTAGTGGATATTATATTCTCTGAAGATTTACTTTGGAAATAAATTTAATTAAAATAAAATGATTTAATCTGAATTGATAATGATAAATATTTGTTTTCCCCCAAGTTCTATGTCCCTAAAAAACAGACATTAAAATGATTGAGAACAAAAAAAATACTTAATTTAGGGGTGGGAATATAGCTCATTGGCATGGTGAATGTCCCGAGTTTGGTTCCCAGCATAAAAACAAAACAAATAATATTAATAATAATAATAAATATTTAATTAATGCCAGAAGATTTTGCAGAAAAGATAACTAGAGGGCTATCTTTGACAGTCATTTTAAAAATTTTATTAAATGTTTCAATATAATAAATTTAAAATAGAAAATTTAAAAGACAATAAACGTATAAGCAAACAATCTCCCACACAAAGGAAGAAGTGTAACTTCATTTGCAATTTATTTTTCATTCTAGAAATATTTTTATGCATTTATTACATGTATATTACTCCACTGCAAAAATGCTTTCTTTACTATGATTGAATAATTTTTTAAACATGCAACAATAAAGAATTAATTATACAAGTTTACAAAATATTACAATATACTATACAAAATTTATCAGTGAATCCTAATCTTCACTGGGTGTTAGCTTTTATGAGGAAAATGCATTTCAGAAACAGGTAAATGGAGAAGCAAAAAGAAGGCACTCTTGTAAATAGAACTGTGTAAGTGAAAGCTCTAGACAGGAAGACAAAAGATTAAAGGAAGGGAGGTGCCAACCTGAATGAATCATGTTTTAAAAGTGGAAGCCTCAGTTGTAGCAGAGGTGTTAAAAAGTAAGCAAATGCTGAGCTTTATCCTAAGAACAATCTAAAGTCATTGGTAGCTTTTGAAAACAGTCCAATTTACATATTAAGAACAGATCTGCCCTTGTGAGTTTCTTAGTAGAATCTTTTCAGAAAGATTTTTTTACTGATAAAAACTATAGATTTTAAACATATTGCAGATTGCAGATACCCAAGGGCACAGGACATTGAATAATCACAGACAGATTCTGGTTGTATACATGATATTTTCAGGTATTTTAATGATTTGATCTCAAATATCTATTCATAAAGTGATTATGATTATAAATGATTATAAAAATATAAGTAAAATTATCTGGCATAAACATTAATATTACTGACTGAGATTATGAGATGACAACTTATTTAGCCTAGTCAAGTAACCCAGTTTATTGTAATATTCAGCTTTAAGAAAAATCTGTTTACTCACTATAGTTTATAAATTTTGATAATTGTAACATTAAAAGTTTTATTATTTCAGTTATGATGATCCTAATATGAATCACTTTTAAGCTTCTCAATCGTCTAAAATGTATTTCTTCTTTTCACTCATTTGGATACAAAATGTTAAGTTTCACAAAGGTAAGTTTTAGATTTAACTTCATGGCAATCAAGCAGCAGAGGGAGGGATTATATATGCATTTTCATATTGCAAATTCTGTGCATTTTGAATAGAAAGAAAATGAAAATGTATCTAGTTTCTTCTGATCCGTAATCAGACGCATTATCCATTGCACCACTGGCCCACCCTAAGTATCTAGTTTCTAAGCATTGCATTATGACAACTCTTTTGCCATGGTTAATAAGCTGTTTAACAAATAATTTAATACAAGATATAAAATAGTCTTCATACTATTGAAACAATGTAACATTATTATGAATTATATTAATGATTTGTTTCCTAGGAACATAAAAAACAGCATGGAAAAATCATTTGAATCAAGTTGGATCAAGGACTTCAAGTATAATGGGAATGCAGAACATACAGTGTTCAGAAATTAGTGTTAGCAATTTCTTTTTAAAATTTTTTTTAATTAGAGAGAAAAAACAGAAAAAGGATAAAAATATTACAGAATTTCAAAAAAAGATAAACATTATGAAATCACTAGTTGATAAATTACATATTGTTCTTTTAGAAATAGTAAGTTACAAAATTAAAGCACACAAAGTTGACACTCAAGCAGTGAGACTGCAAACAGATCTGTTCAACAATCAAACAAGAACTTAGAAATATGGTTATCAATCCTATACACCTAAATATACATGCAGTTATATCTTTTATGGCACGTCTTATTTCCTCTTTTTTATAAGAGCAATAATACATTTTTAAAATTTTGTTTAAAGAGAAGAAAAAAAGCAAAACAGAAAAAATGGTAGCAACAATACAGAATTCTAGAAGAAAGAAAAAAAAGGAAAAAGAGAAAAACCCACTAGGAAATCAATAGTTGATAAATTACATATTGTCATTTTGGGTGTAGTTGTTCAAATTACAAAGTTAAAGGATACATAATAGACATTCAAACAGTGAGACTGCAAACAGTTCTGCTCAAAGATCCAACAAAGATTCAGCAATACGGTCATCTATTTTACACACTCAAACATACATGCAGTTATATTCCTTAGAGCACTTTCTTTTCCTCTCTTTTTTAAAACAGCAATTAAACATTTTGTTTTCATTACACTTGCATTTCTTATTTACTTTTTACATTAGAGATATTTATACATATGATTCTTACTTATTTCACTAATGAGGATAGTCTCAAGTTGTGCCCATTTACCTCTGAGGGCCTCAAGATCATCCTTTTTTATAGCTGAGTAATATTCCATTGTACAAAAATGCTACATCTTTTTCATCTACTCTGCAGTTGATGGGTATCTTGGTTGTTTCCAAGATTTAGCTATTACAAATTGTGCTGCTATGAACATGGATACACATATATCACTGTGATATGAACTTTTCAGTTCTTCTGGGAAAATACCCAGGAGGGGAATAGCTGGATTGAGTGGAACTTCCAATCCTAGTCTTCTGAGAATTCTCCATATAAATTTCCATAGTGGTTGCACCAGTCTACATTCCCACAAACAGTGGAGCAGTATTCACTTTTCCCAACAGCCTTGCCAACATTTCTTGGTTGATTTCTTGATGGCCGCTATTCTTTCTGGGAGTCAGGTGAAATCTCAATGTTGTTTTAATTTGCATTTCGTGAATGACCAGTGATGGTGAACATTCCTTCATGTATTTATTTGCCATTTGTATATCTTTCTCTGAAAACTTTCTGTTCATCTCAGATGCCCATTTTTGGAGAGCGTCTTTGAATTTGGGGGGCTTGATGTTTTTCAATTCTTTATATGTTCTGGATATAAGTCCCTTGTCTGAGGGGTTGCTGGCTAAAATTCTTTCCCAGTCAGTGGGTTTTCTTTTCACTCTGTTGGTGATTTCTTTTGAAGTGCAGAAACTTTTCAATAATATGAGATTCTAATCATTGATTCTTTGAAGTGTTTCCTGTGCAGTTTGTGTGTTGTTCATGAATTCTCTGCCTACCCCTATGTCTCCAAGACTTCTACCTAACTTGTCTTCCAGTAGATTTAGTGTTTCTGTTTTAATATTTAGGTCTTTGATCCATTTAGACTTTAGTTTTGTGCATGGTGATATGCATGGATCTAGTTTCTGTCTTCAGCATGTGGAGAACCAATTTTTCCAACAAAATTTATTAAAGAGACTATCCTTCTTCCAGTGGACATATTTAGCCCCGTTGTCAAATATCAGGTGGATGAGTGTCTTTGTAATTGTGCTTGAATCTTCTAATCTATTCCATTGATCCTCAAGTCTATTTCTTTGCCAGTACCATGCTGATTTTATCACTGTGGCTTTACAGTACTGTATTAAGTCAGGAATTGAGATGCCTCCTGCCTTGCTTTTTATTGCCCAGAGTTGCCTTTGCTATTCTAGGTTTCCTTTGTTTCCAAATGAATTTTAGTTGCATTTTCTCTAGATCTGTGAGGTATGTCAATGTTATTTTGATTGGGATTACATTAAATCTATATAACAGTTTTGAAAGTATGGCCATTTTCAATATTGTTTCTTCCTAACCATCAACAAGGAATATCCTTCCATTTTCTAATATCCTCTTCAATCTCCTTTTTCAGTGTAGTATAATTTTCAGCATATAGGACTTTTACATTTTTAGTTAGGTTCATTCCTAAGTATTTCATTTTTTTAGATGTCATTGTAAAGAGCAATATTTCAATAATTTCTCTCTCATCGAGTTTTTTGCTTGTGTACAGGAATGCTATTGATTTCTGAGCATTGACTTTGTTTCCATCTACACTGCTGAACTTGTTTATTACATCTAGTCATCTTTTAATGGAAATTTTTGGGTCTTCTATATAGAGTATCATGTCATCTGCAAATAGTGATAATTTAACTTCTTCCTTTCTTATCTATATTCCTTTTATTTCACTCTCTTATCTGATTGCCCTGGTTAGTTTTTTCCAGAACTATATTGAAAAGGAGTGGTGATAGTGGATATCTTTGTCTTGTTCCTGATTTTAAAGTGAAAGCTTTCAGTTTTTGTCCATTTAGTATAATGTTGGCTGTTGGTTTGTCATAGATGGCCTTTATAAGGTTGAGGTAGACACCATGTATTCCGAGTTTCTGAAGGGTTTTTATCATGAACATGTGTTGGAATTTGGCAAAAGCTTTTTCTGCATCTATTGAGATGATGATGTGGTTTTTGTTTTTGGCTTTTTTGATGTGGTGTTTTACATTTATTGATTTGCATATGTTAAACCATCCCTACATTCCTAGAATGAACCCACTTGGTCATGATGTATAATCTTCTTGATGATTTGCTGCACTCTATTTGCCAGTATTTTATTGAGAATCTTTGCATCAGTGTTCATTAGTGAGATTGGCCTATAGTTCTCTTTTTTGGTTGGATCTTTCTCTGGTGTTGGTATCAGAGTAATACTTGCCTCCAGGAATGACTTAGGGAGGATTGCTTTCTTCTCAATTTCATTGAAGAGTTTAAGGAGTTTTGGCATCAAAACTTCTCTAAATTTCTTGTAGAATTCAGCTGTGGATGCATCCAGACCTGGCTTTTCTTTTTTGGTAAGTTTTTAATTGCATTTTCAATTTCAATATCTTATATTGTGATGTTCAAAATAGCTATATCTTCTGGTAGAGCTTTGGTAGTTCATATGTTTCTAAAATCTGTCCATTTCCTCTATGTTTTCCACTCTATGTGAGTAGAGATTTTCAAAGTAGATATTCATGATCTTTTGAATTTCCATGGGATCTGTAGTAATTTTCCCCTTTTCAGTCTTTACTGCATGAATTTGGGTTTTTTCTTTATTTTTCTTTATAAGGTTAGCTAGAGGTTTGTCAATTTTACTTGTTCTCTCAAAAATCCAGCTTTTTGATTCATTAGTTCTTTTTTTTGTTTTGTTTTTGTTTCAATTTCATTGATTTGTGTTCTAATCTTTACAATTTCCTATCTTCTATGAGCTTTGGGTTTAACTTCCTCTTCTTTTTCTAGAAGCTTGAGATGAGCATTTATTTGTGCTTGTTCTGTTTTCTTGATATGACAGTTTATTGCTATATAGTTCCCTCTTAACACTGCTTTCATTACATATCACAGATTACAGTATGTTGTTTCCACATTTTCATTGATTGTAGGTATTGCTTTATTTCTTCTTTAATTTCATCTGTACTGGTTGTTCAAAAAGTTATTATTTAATTTCCATGTATTTATGCAGGTTTTGCAATTTCTTTTGCCATTAATTTCCAATTTCAGTGGACTATGGTCAGATATTATGCATGTTATGATTTCAATACCTTTGCATTTACTTAAGAATATTTTATGGGGTAATATATGGTCTATTTTGGAGAATGTCCCTTGAGCAACTGAGAAGAATGTGTGTTCTGATGTGGTTGGGTGGAACACTCTGTAAATATCTACTAGGTGCAATTGCTCACAGGTATGATTCAGTTCTGTTATTTCTTTGCTGACTTTTTGTCTAGTTGATCTATCTCTTTGTGACAATGGGCTGTTAAGATCCCCTGTTATAACTGTGTCCTTGTGTATTTGATTTTTCATGTCCATTACTATCTGTCTTATATAGTTGGGTGCTCCTATATTTGGTCCATATATATTTATAATTGTTAGTTCTTCCTCTTGGATTTTTCCACTAACAAGTTTGTGGCGACCATCTCTATCTCTTTTAATCATTTTAGGTTTGAGTTTCATGTTGTCTGAAAATAAAATAGCTACTCCTGCTTTTTTCTGGGTTCCAGTTGCATGGAATATTGTTTTCCATCCTTTAACTTTTAATCTATGAGTTTCATTTTCAGTCAGATGTGTTTCTTGTATACACCATATTGTGGGATTCTGTTTCTTGATGCATTCTGTCAATCTATTTCTTTTTATAAGTGAGTTGAGGCCATTTATATTTATGGATATCACTGATATGTACTGGATCGATTTTGCCATGTTATATTCCAGTTGTTTACTTTCTGCTTTTCCCCTTATTTAATTGCTTATCCTACCTGGTGGTTTCTTTCTGTTGTAGTTTCGGGAATTGTGGTCATTTTTTTCTCTGTCTAGTATGTCTTTCAGTACTCTTTCTAGGGTTTGTTTGGTGGATGTGAATTTCTTCAGTTGTTCTTTGTCATGGAAGTATCTTGTTTCTCCATTAAATTTGAATGAAAGTTTTGCTGGGTACATCAGTCTGGGTTGAAGGTTGTTTTCTTTCAGGGCTTGAAATACCTCACTCCAAGCTCTTCTTGACTTGAGGGTTTGTGCTGAAAAGTCTGCCATGAATCTAATGGGCTTTCCTTGATAGGTGAATTGTGTCTTCTCTGACAGCGTTTAGTATACTGTTTTTATTCTGTATGTCTGAGATCTTAATTATTATGTGTCTGGGTGTGGATTTATGTTGATTGTGACTGTTTGGTGTTCTATATGCCTCACTTTCCTGCATGTCAGATTCTTTCCCCATGTTTGGGAAATTTTCTGCTATTATTTCTGTAAATACGTATGTCGTTTGCCTGGACTCCTGTATCTTCGCTAATGCCCATTATTCTTATATTGTCGCTCTTGGCATCATCATGAATCTTCTTGATTGTCATTTCATGTTGCTTTGTTATTTTTAAAAGTTCTATCCTTTCCTGATCACTAATTGCAATCCTGTCCTCAAAGACTGAAACCCTATCCTCAGCTTCCTTTAGGTGGTTTTGCACACTTTCAGTAGAACTTTTTGCTTCTTGGATGTCTCTTTGAGTTTGTTTCTTGAATTCTGCTTGTTTTCTATATTATCCATTCAAGGTTTCAGTCAGTTTCCCATGCTAATGTACTTTTTTATCTATTTCTTCTTTAGCTGCACTCAACAACTCCTTTACTAAGTTTGTTATTTCTATCTTTACATGGGAGAGTATTTCTAATTTGATTTCCTCTATAGCCTAATGGAGTTGTTTTCTTATTTCATTCACTATCTTTTCAGAGGTTCCTGGTGTGTTACTTTTGGGGTCCTCTATTTCAATGTCACCTGTAATTGCTTCTAGTGGACAAGATGTTTGAGACTGCATTTTGCTTTATTGTTTTGCCATTTTCACTCTGCCTGGTGTTTTCTGTGTGTAGCAGGGGGTCACCCACACTCTTTTCAGACTCACCAAGGTCTTACAAGTTAGTTGGTGGGGGCTTTAGTACTGGCCCTATTTACCCCCTGTACCTCTATTTTCTCACCACACTGACACAGTTAATCTGCTGCAGTCCAAGGTTCGCCACCTGGGAGTGAAGTTCCAAGTTTTTTCACACTAACTGGAGCCTGCTGAGGTCTTCTGATGTTCCAGGTGGAGGGCAGGCCCAGCAGAAGCAGTCCAGGGCAGTTTTCAGCCTTGGGAGGGCTTCAGCGCTGTTTCCGGTGGTAGGGCCGGCCCACAGGGTGGTTCCAGGCAGCTTACCTCAGAGATTGACCTTTCATGACCCTGTTCTCTGTCCTCAGCTCTGGCACTGCTCAGCATTTCACTCACCTTCCTCCCCCAGGGCAAGACCGCTGCAGTGGGTCCAGACCCTAGAGAGCTCCCTCCCAGACCGGAGACTAAATTGGAACCATGCACCTCTCAGCCTCATCTAGGAGATGCGAGGACCATGATGCCTCCAGTGTTAGCAATTTCTAAGAAAAAGATGTCCTGCTCCACAGTATGACTTTCATTTCATGATTTTAAGCAACCTCTAAAGTGATATTATTCTATCTTGTTTCATTCTAAAATACATTTTAATTACTATTTTATTAAAATCTGAATTTAAATACTGGAACTGGAATACAGACTTGTATATACTAAACTTCTTTTTTAAAAAGTGAGTGGTAAGTACGTAAATTTAAAATGATGATGATCTGTTATCTTTCTTTTGTGCCTCACTGAGATGATCCAAAGAACACAATAAATACTTTAATTTAATGAGATAATAACCAAAATTATATGTAGATGTATGCTTACAGAAAATGATGAAGTCTTATTGTGATGTACCTCAGAAAAAATTTCAAGGTATAATTACTTCATTAGCAAATATATGCCTTTATTGAATGATGCTAGATGATTTTTGCTGAATAATTACTAAGAGAACATTGCTATTCAAAAATTAATTCTATTGAAATTTCTTTGTAAAAATAGACATATTCAAAGCCATAGGAATGAGGAGCAAATTATAAATATTAAGAAGGAATTTCACTCAGAAAAAAAAAACAACTGTATTTCTCACTTCTATTGGTAAGTGAAGGATTAATGAAGCTTCAGGAAATAACTCAATGTAGCACCTGTCTTCAAAGTCATGGAACATCTCTCCTGGGAAATTTACAGGACCCATCTTTATGTGCATTTGGCATTACACTAACTCACTGATTTCTCAATTCCAATTTGGATCTTGCTATTTTTAAAGAACATGCATTTATACTGAAATTAAAGAATTTTATTACCTTGTTATTCACAAGACCCTGTTAACTACTGAGGAATTTGACAGAATCTAGTGTTGTGAAATTTTTAAATAATTAGCACCTTATCTCACTTTAAAATGGAACAACATTATTAAGTCACAAACTTCATTGGCTTGATTTGAGAATTAACATTAGTTATCTTTTAATTACTTCAAAGAGATGACTCGTAATTAGTTGCAAAGGAACTTAAACTAGTTAAACTTTCCAATTGACAAAGATTATGAAATATAGTTACTAAATTAGAGAAGCAATTGATCAGACATATCATCCTGAAATAATGAGTAAATTAAAAAATGATCTGAGATTCAAAGTAATGCATATGAGCTAATATATTAGAGATTCAATGACATTATAGTAGAAAAAGAACACCTACAAATAAGTAGTTGGTTTGAATTATACACTTTTAAATAATATTTCACATTTTTATCTTTCAGAGAGTAAGTTATGCATAATATTCTTTAATTTTGTGGCTATCAGACAGAAAGACATGTAAATGAAGGTTGTAAACTATGAGGCAAGTATAATAATTTCTTCATTGAGAAAGTTCATGTTGATGAAAATTAATACAAGAACTACAGAAGATTTCTGGAAACTATGCTCAAATAATTCTGAAGAAAATTAAATAGTGAATGAGAAGTTGTGGACACTGTAAATAAGAAAGGAAAATTTAACTCTTGAGGATAGACACGTAATTAACTAAAATATTTATCACACTAAGTAGCTAAAAATAGTTTATTAGCCAATATTTTTAGTCTAATGAAATATTACATTCTACAAAATATAGAAAAGCTATTTCAAATTACAGACAGCAATATGACGGAGTTCCTGTAAAAATAACCCACAATAAAAGATGACAAATAACAATAATAGATCCAGCCTTTGTCGCCTTCTATTCATCTTGTATTACTATTCTTGCTTCCATTTTGCTTCACTCAAATGAGAGATATAGTATGATATTTTAGCTTTAGTGTGTGATTTATCTCATTCAACATTAAACTGCATGATCTGCAAACATGTACTAATAAAACAAATAAATGCATGAAAATAAAAAATACTATGGGTGTAATCAGGGGGGCACTTTGAAAGCAGAAATTAAGATATGTTTACTTTCAAAGTAAAGACTTTGTAAAAAATATATGCTCAGCATGAGGACTTAAGTGTGTAAATAATAAAAGGTAATGCATTTTTAGGGAAAATCAGTATTGAAGGCCCTAGTGTAAATTTAATTTTTATCATTTTGGTCACTAATAAAGTAGGGTTTACATTCCTGTGCTGAGTGATTATTTAAAAACTATGTTAATTATTTAACATTCAGAAATTAAATTTATCTTGTTATGCACTATTGGTCTTGTCATTTTCAGTGAGAGAGCTCACCCAGTTTTTATGAATATTGTTTGTTATTTTATACTAAGATTTTCAATAATTTTTAAAAATTGCATTTTACAATAAGTTTAGCTCAAGTTGAGGTTACTATATCATAAATCATTCTTTTATCAAATTATGTGCTTAGTTTTTCAAATATATATATATATATATATATATATATATATTATTCTATATATATATATATTCCATATATATATATGGAAAAATGAAATGAATTAAATGAAGAATTAATGTACACGAATAGATATGTTCATACATTTTTGGCCACCTTTTATTATTAAGTATACTAAAGTTCTAAACAGATGTTTAGCAACATGGAAAATAGGAAGAAAGTGCAAAAAAGAACAAAATGATTAAAGATGAATGTGCACATTAAATGAAGGAAAAGAACAAACTCATGGTCTCTACAAGGTCAAGCATTAACTTTACTTGAAGATATTACACAGCATAAAAAATACAATAGTAGGAGGGTAGACAAAAGACAGCTACAATAAAATTGTGAGATAAAGATTGGGGAAAATTTAAGGGTAGTACCATTCAATTAAATACTTATTAATCTTGTCTGGTCTCACTTACCACTTTCATTTGCTTTCAATATCATTGTGTTATAACTAAGTGCTAGAAAATACTTTATGTTGTCTCCATGTAGCTTAGAGGCTGAAAAATATATGAAGGACTCAAAACAATTAGACCTCACAATTTAAAGTTGTAATCCAAAATGGATATCACACATGAATAGAAAATTTTCAAAGAAGTACAAATGGTCAATACATACATGAAAAAATATTCAACATCACAAGTTATAGAGACATACAAATGAAAACAACACTGAGATTCCATCCTACTCCAGAAAAAATAGTTGTCACACAAAAAAATCACAAAATAACAAATGTTGTAGAGGCTGCATGTTAAAAGGAAAACTTTCTCGCTGTGGTGGGAGTGTAAACTTGGTAATACCAGTATGGAAATCTCTATGGAGATTCCTTAAAATCTTAGAACTAGAAATTCCATTGGACCAGATAGTTATAATCCAAAAATAGTTAAAGGCATCTTATCACAGTTGTGTGTGCATAGTGATATTTATAGAAACACAATTCAAAATATCTAAATCTTGGGAGCAGTCTCTATGTCTCTCAAAATATGAATGGAAAATGAAGATTGTGTACACAGTGGAGTACCACCCTGCCATAAATAAAGTTAAACTTGAATCATTAGGAAAACAGATGCACCTAGAGACAATAATGCCAAGAAGTATTGAAGCATATCAGACATCCAAGTTTGAATATAATATGATTCCCTTTATATCAGAAGCCTAATATATAAATAATGCTCAAAAAAGACAGACATTAGGAAAACAGAGATACAAAATATTACTGTAATTTATCATGGACCATATATCTAAAAATGAGTCTTCATTTTGCTCAATTATCTTACATGATTTGGTCTGTTAGTCTGATGCTGGTGAAATAGTTTTATAAAAGGAGTGGAAGGAAAAGGGAAAGGCAAGCAGAACGTTCCTAGCACATACATGTACCTGCTCCACACAGTGAACGTAATCATTGTATACTTCAAGATGTACTAATGAAAATAAATACTTCCTAAGAAAACTACACAACATGATTTCTTAGATGAGGTATTTTCACAGTTGTCCTCTTTCATTTTGCTGGTTGATTATATTTTTAATGAATCTTTGTGACATACAGTTTTCAACTACTGTTGATTTTAATTTTAAATGAGAAGCTTCAGGAGGTTATTATGATTTTAAGATTAGGCTGAACTCATATTTTATGATGATTTAAAGTTTATGATCAAATAATTTGGATTTATTAGTGGCCATCTAAGTCACGTATTTACCACTTTATAGATATAATATATATATTATAGAAAACCGTGATTAGATACAGCCAACTTGAAATAATTATAGAAATATAATACAGGGCCGGGGTGTTAGTTCAGCTGCATAAGTGCCTGCTTGGCAAACACGAGGTCGTGAATTTGATCCCCAGCACCAATATATACACACACACACATATATCTTAATGTTTCCAATATTTTCATGGTTCCCATTCAATTTTTATAAAACCTGAAAAAAAACTTGTTTCAGATGAATGTCTTCTTTCCAAATGGGGTCTGCATATTTCACACACACATGTGCACGTGCACACACACACACACACATTTATATTCTAGTAGAATATAAATGAGTGGTTTGGGACTGTTTTATTATGATCTGTTTTGCTGATAAATAGAATATCTCCTATCACAAAAGATGATCCATACCTTTACAATATATCAATAACTTTTTGATATATCATTTTGATATATCATTAACTATTTTGAGACAAAATAAAATTAATGGTGGCTTTAATTTAGATCAGATTAAATGATTTTTTATAAATAAAATGTATCATCCTTAGAAAAATCTGTACAGAATGACAATTTCTCAAAAAAATTAAAATTAGAAATTCCTTTACCCTGATATTCACCCTCTGGCTATATTCCCAAAAGATTTGAAGGCATCACACTAGAATAATGCATGCATAACCATGTTTACAGCAACGCAACTCATAATAAGTGAATATCAGAAGCATTCTATATGCCCATCAACATATGAGTGGATAAATAAATTGTTGTATTTATACAATTGATTACTACTCTGCCAAGGAAAATTTGAGTCATTTGTAGGAAAATAAATGCACCTTGGGATCATAACATTAAATGAATCAACTCAGACACACAACCTTAAATATTACATGATTTTATATGAAAAACTCTCTCTATATTTTTAATGAGAAATAAAAATGATATTGCAATCCAGTGTAGAAAATGTATATAATAGTAATGCACTTTGATTTAGTATAATGTTTTACATGGTTTTTGCCTGTTAGTCTGAATTTCAACCTGTATATATGATAATTAAATTTATAAGATTTTGTAAGATAATTATTTCTGTGCTAGAAAAATAAAAGGGAGGTCGAAGGAGGTGGAAAAGGGAGTTGAAATGTATTATATATGTGTACCAATTCCCTACAGTGCATGTAATAATTATGTAATACAAGCATGTACTAACAAAAAATTTGAAACAATAATAAATTTATGAACATAGTAAGAAAAGATAAATTGATATAAAATACAATGATAGTTAAATATTTAAATGGAGTAGAAGAAACACAAATCAGACATAATTAACCTTCAAATAAGTGACAGTGGATACAAACTCTAAACAATCATGCTGGTGTGCATATTTAACTATCTACCCTAAATGTTAGTGAACTCTCATTTAAATATAGTAAGCTAAAATTTCAAGGTCGGTTTGTTTCTGTAATAGTTTATGTATATATACATATATATATATATATGTATATATACAAAAAGTAGAAAGGTTGTATATGTCATATTTATATTTAAGGAAATGTGAAGAATGATAGAATAAAGTGTATGAATTATTTCAAACTAAAAAATGGATCTTCTTAAATAAACATTTTTTTTTCTGCTTTACATGATTTGATCCTTTGGGGCAAATGGAAATCAATCCTCAGTAATTGTTTTCAACTTTAAAAACAATGTATTTATCAAGTGGAATTTTGCTGCTACAATAATTTGAGTGTAATTGGATGATATAAATACAGTTCACTACACAAGGTTACCACCATGAAAGATAGTGTTTATTTGCTAAATCAGGAACATACACTTATTGATTGAAAAATAACCTGAACCGTGACACTCCTCTTCATGGACATAATGAAAAAATTGAGAACTTCTGTGCCTTAAACTTATAGATCTGTCTTTGAGGCTTTTTGCCCTCTCTTTCATCCTGTAAGTCAAATTCAGAATTATTAATATAGGACAAGGATAATATCAAATATTGATTCACATGACTAGTAACCTACAAGGGAATCATTTTACACAATTAGCAAACTAGTCTTGAATTTTATTAGTTGTCTAATTCATTTTTAAAATATGATTACTTTATAAAGGCACACTAACAATTTTTGAAAAGAACTTTCTTGTTTTCTACAGGATTTCTGAAGTGAAATTCTACCATTAGGAAACAACATTGTTGTGCATAACAAAACCTCATATTAGTTATTCAGAAAATGGTCTATGATTTTTAAATGAAATTAAATAAGTATGATATTTACCTTAAAGTTGTAAACATATCAAATTTATAATGGATAAAGAAATGTCTTGATTGGTGAACCGTGGGCACAGATTTTAACCTTCCTTTAAGTAACTACTATCCTTTTTTTGTTTTGTGGAAACAGTTCCTTTTTCCTTATGAACTCTTTCTTCCTATTTCAGAACACCTACTTCACATTTTGGTCCTTATTTATTCTCTCAGTTTCTCACAAAAGGGAGATAATGTGATGTTTACTCATGTGAGTCCCACTTATTTCACTTATGAGTATGGTCTCAATTTGCATCAATTTACCTATAAAACTCAAATTTATTGTTCTTTGTGGCTGAATAGTACACTATTTTATAAAAAGACCACATTTTATGTATTTCTAGGTTGATGGACATTTGAATTGGATAATTAACTATTCTAAACTGTGCTGCTATAAACATTGGTGCATGTATCACTGTGATATGAGATTTTTAATTCTTCTGAGAAAATACCCAGAATAGCTGGGTTGAAATGAACCTCTATTCCTACCTCTTTGAGGAATCTCCACACTGATTTCCACATTGGTTGCACCAGTCTACACTTGCACCATCCATGGAAAATTTTCTTTTCTCCCCACAGCTCTGCCAGCATTTATTACTGTTTGATTTCTTGATGACAACCATTCTTTCTGGAGTGAAATGGAATCTCAGTGTTGTTTTAATTTTCACTTTTCAAATGACCAGTGATGATGAACTTTTCTTCATATATTTATTTGCCACTTGAATTTCTTCATCTAAGAAGCACGTGTTCATCCCAGATGACCATTTTTGAATTGGGTCTTTGAATTTGGGGGTCTGATTTTTTTTCAATACTTTACACATTCTAGATATAAGTTCTTGTCTGAAGGATAACTAGCTATAACTTTTGCCCCCTCTGTGGGTTGTCTTTTCACTGTGTTGGTGATTTCTTTTGCTGTGAACAAGTTTTTTGGTGAGATCCCGATGGTTGATTCTTTTTAGTATTTTCCATGGAGTTTGAGTTTTGTTTGTGAAGTCTTTGCCTACTCCTATCTTCAAGATTTCCCCTTATTTTCTCTTCTAGTATATTTAGTGTTTCTTTTTTAATATTTAGATCTTTGATCCATGTTGACTTTAATGAAATAATAGACATGGGTTTAGTTTTAGTCTTTGGCATGTGGAAAAAGTTTTTAAAGCACTGTTTATTAAAGAGGCTGTCATTTTTCCAGTGAACATGTTTTACCACTTTGTCAAAGATAAGGTGACTGAGCATGGGTATTATTCTGTAGATGCAAAAGTTGCCCTATGTAAAATTTTAAAATTGATTGCTATTGATAAGTTTTATTAAGAATATTAAGATATTGTGAAACTATAAATTCTGTGAATTTAGTAGTTCAAATACAAGGATATTTAAAGAAAGATACAGTCTTAAATTTGTTGTAAAGGTGACCCATAAATTTATGTAAATAATTCTAGGGAAAATAGCTAGATACAATAGAGAAGGGAAGCCTACAGTTCTCCAATCTAAATTATTGCCTTTACTCTTTACCAGACATCTACCCTGAAGAGAGAATGATTTGCAACACCTCTGGAAATGATCTCGGGCTGTTTCACTAATTACCAAAATGTAATTGAAAGGCAAATTATTGGAAAAACTTCCGTTGTAGTTCACCTGTAATGCTATAGTCTATCTGTAACATTCACACAAGTGACAGGATAGCTTCTATAATCTTGGCCATTAATGTTGTGGGATGAACATGAAAAATGAAGTCAAGTCAGAAAAGATTGATTTTAGAGTGATGGAAGATTTCAGTCTAACTGCACAGTCCATTTATTATGCTAAGCAGTAACCTCTGGAGCTCACGTTTTCCACTAAAATTAAGACATGGAGAGAATTAGAAGAAATTTATAGCTTTGATGCTACTTATAAGAACTACATTTTTTTAACCAATATCACAATCTATCCTTTTTTTCTTGCCAAATTTATACAATTCCATCTTAGTTTTTTATTTCATATACTATTTTCTGAATGTTTCCCATAGTTGTAGATTTTATTTTCTTTAATCTCTTCAATTTTGCAACATAATTTAATAATAACAGTTGGTTACATCATCATTTATTTAAGGCTAAACGCTATTCATTGTTAATATTCACTGTGAAGTAATATCACATTTCATTCATTGTACAATTCATATTTTTAGCGAATCATTTTCATGTATGTTCATTCAATTAAATTTTTAAATATTTTAATTAATTTATCCATGACATACTCTTCTGAAACATATATGATATGATCTTACTTTTTAAAGTGTCCTTTTCTGGATTTCCATGCCTTTGTGATATTATCTGTCAGCATAGGTTGATATTTTTACATTTCTATATATTTTTGTACTTTTTCTCACTCTTTCCTTTATTTCTTTTCCACACTGCTTTCCTGTTTACTGTACATAAAACCTTTGTTTCATATTAACTTGTGAAACATGTAATATGAGGAAAGTAGATACTTTGAGAACATTCACATCTGCAATTGGCTGTATTTAATTTCATATTGAGAACTTTGCTGATACAGAATTTGAGTATACAAATTACCTACTTCCAAAATTTTTCAGATTTTTTTGAAAATTATTTTGTGCTCTCAATGAGTCCAACACTTACCTAGTTACTAATCTTGGCATATGTGTGCATCAAAATTGTTTGATTAATCGCTTGCTTTTACTTGCAGGGAAATTTCAGAAACTCCTTGTTCTTTACTTCTGGCTAAACCTAGAAGGAAAAGTGCTTGAACTTCTTATATCATGCAAAGCATATAATCATTTACCTGGTACTCAAGTGACACTCCAAATAAATATCTCCTTTCATCCCTGCTTTGCATGGCACCCACCACTTTACAGTTTGTTGTGTCAGGCTACCTGCCAAGGAAGACAAGAATTATGCTGCTGGATATTGTTATCATTTCTACAAATATTAAATATTTTTCTTTTCATCTTTTGGCTTCACTAGAATTGTATAATATTGTTGTCTATTAACTGCCTAAATTTTACCCTGAGATTTAAAACTCTAAAAGAAGAAATCTTTAAAAATCATAATCTGTAGCCCGGTGTGGTGGTACACACCTGTCATCCCACAACTCAGGAGGCTGATGAAGGAGGACAGTCATGAGTTAGAGGCCAGCCAGGGCTACATAGTGAGTCCAGGCAACTAGAACTACATAGCAAGTCATATTTCAAAAAAAAAATTCCAATTTTTTGCTGCATTAAATTTGCCATAACAGAAATCACATATTTAATAATCCCATAGGTAGTTATTGATTGACATGGATATTTTAAAATATATTTTGTTTTCTTATAATCCAGATTGTTGAGTTTTGAAATTATTTCCATATTTTAATGTAATTTTGAATGTATTGTTAATACAATTTATTTAAGAATTCAAATATTTATGGATAATCTACTATTTTCAAATTATGGACATTGAAATTGTGTATATATGGAATTAATAAAATTATTGTCCAGAGGTAACTTATATCAGGAAGATATTATTACTTATCATAAGGTGTACCAGATGTCCCCTAAAAGTTAATACAAGGACAGAAATAATTTTCAATTTGAAAGTTTAAGGAAGTCTTATAGATTATTTAGCTTAGAAAAATTAGAACTGAGATGATAAAGAGCTAAGTACAAATACATATGATTTGCATTATATGTATAGACACATGTGATATAAATGACATGATTCATCTGAAAGTTAAGATTCATAATACTTAAAGAAGTATAGATACCAAAATGAGAATGCAACTTTTATTAAAATTAGCATAGGCATTTTTTACAAACTTTTGCTGGGAAAGTTTCATTGTAATTTTCACATCTAAAGATTATTCTCTTGGCAACATGCAGTTTGAGTTGAAAAGAAAAAGAACAGAGGCTTTGACTACACTCTGAAGACTCTCACAATAAGAAATATGTGAGTGAACAAAGCCTAGCATATGGGCTAGTTAATGCAAGGGAGGAAAAGCTGTCCTTGGACACCTTTGTGTAGGCCAGAGTCTTTGAGAAGTAGCCAAGAGAATAATAAAGAATGAAATGATGGTCCAAATGATGCCAAAAGATTTAACTACCAGTACGATCAAATAAAGAGTGGTTTGTGTTTCAAGACTACTTTTGGGGAATGCGAGGTTGTAACATGAAAATGTTAAGAAGTATAATTTTAAGCGTTTTCAATTTTGCAATCTGATAATGTACAAAAGTTGTTTGAAAATTTACACTTCATACATGAACACAAATAACATTTTGATTTTAATTAGATGTTAAAATTGTTTTAATTTTTAGTAAAAGTCTCACA
Source organism: Hydrochoerus hydrochaeris (assembly GCA_004027455.1). Taxonomy (NCBI): domain Eukaryota; kingdom Metazoa; phylum Chordata; class Mammalia; order Rodentia; family Hydrochaeridae; genus Hydrochoerus; species Hydrochoerus hydrochaeris. The sequence continues at coordinate 53,962 of PVLA01003523.1, read as the reverse complement.
TATTTCTTTAGGAAAATTTTTTCAATTGAATTTGTTTAGTTACATACGGGGTTTAATGAAATAAAAAATGTTACAAATAAAAGTGCATTTTAAATTTTTCTGCAGCCTTTAAAAATAGTAAGATCTACTTGAGGCTGATATGAATATGAAAGTGCAGGAATTCTCAACCATTATTTAAAGTTTTTATACAAATTATGTCTATCTTTCACACATTCAGAAAAAAATGGTAGAAAGTTTTCTCTGTGCAATGAAAACGTAATTGAGAAATATAAAAATGTGTAATGGGTGACAATTTACACTTCTGCCATTTGTATCTTAAAATTCTTGTGAAGACTTGCGTTTTGAAGAGGCTTTAAACTGTGGGGAGACTGAGATGGAATCTTACTAGGTGGCAGGAAGCCAGCTGTGAAATGTTGTTATGGGACTCAGTCTCTTTCTCTTTGCTTCTTTGATTCCTGATTGAGGAGAGACGAGAAGAATGCTTTTTGTCCATCACACATGCCCAAAAAGCTAGGACTTCCACAGGTCAGTTCTAAACCAGGAGCTCATCAATCAATAACTGGAACTGTAAGCCCATGAGCCAAAATAAAACTTTATTGTTTATAAATCATTGCTTAATTTATTTATGTATATTATAGAAAACTTATAGATGTATTTTTTTACTTCTGTATCCAAAAATTGTTGATAAAATTTGATTATCTAGAAATAATGTGTGTTTCTCCATATTTCTAATAATTTTGTGTTTGTTGTCTAATAGTTTTGCTTTGTACTTGTTTTTCTTCTTTATTTTTTTCTCCTTGTTTTAATTTCTTATAAAAATAAAATGCCCATATGCGTCTTATGTTGTTCTCTTAATTGCTTCTGTATACAGGAGCAGAGGCACTACCAACCCTGACTGATTGATCTGCACATTATAGACCTCCATTAATCTTAAAAATTTAGAGAAGAAAACCAAACATTTTTTGGTCCGCAGGGTTTTAAATGTCATATCACCACTTTAAAAACAGGTGTGGAAAGATACTGTGATGAAGTGTGACAGTCATGGTTAGAATTTTAGGTTTGTTTTTTAAATTGTCTAAGGAAATTAATTATTCAAACTGACCTATATTTGAGTAGGATGTAGTTCCATGTTTCTTAGTCTGTTACTCAGATGCTTATGGTATGATTTTATAATGAATATTCATTAATTATAATACCTTTTTGATGCACTATCTTTCTCTGTTAACTAACAAAATTTGTTACGTTTTCTCAAAATTATAAATTCTCTTACTGGTAAATCGACCAGTAAGAGAATTTATAATCACTGCTGTTTTCTTATTCACTGAGCTGAAATAAACTGAAAAGACCAGATGAACAACCAGAATTCAGCAGTAAGTTGTTAGAAGTAAAATCAGTTATAGTATATTGAAAAAGTACATCACTTTATTCTTGCATATTTTAAGTGCAATAGCTTTTTGATTTTCCTTTTTCTGTAATCAAAATATTATGGATATTTATAGAATTTAAAAGAAGTCAAGCTCTATAAAAATTCTGAAATTTAAAACTGCTAATAAATATTTTTGGCTTATCCTGATTCTTAAATATTATGGTTATTTTATGCATTGTGAATAAACAAAATTCATATCCTAAAAAGGAACATTTTGGAGGAGTAAAATATGGAGTGCATGATTCACCAACAATCTTTACTTAGGTGCAACATCCCATTTGCATGAAAATTAAGTTCTACTTGTTCAGGATAAGTTCCAATCTGCAGTTCTTGAACTCAGATCACTTGGTGACTTAATCCCTGCAAAGATCTCACCACAGTCAAATGACCATCCACCTTACATATTTGGTTCTTATTTTTTTTAATAAAAGATACACTAATGTACAGTTTCTCCACCAGACCTTAAACCCACAAGAATGTCTCTCCATAGGATTCTGAAGTAGCATATCTGTGTGACAGAAAACTTTTTCTGATGGGTATAAATCTCATTCTTACAGATGATGCTTGCTGATGACATTCATAGGCATCATGGGTAACTGTTAATACAGAGTGAGTTTTGATTGATGTTACAAGTATACAGAGGTTGATTGGCCACCCTACAGCTGAGAGATCACTTAGAAGACCAATAATGCAGTGGTATTTTATTACCAGGGGAGACGTGGCTATGCAAAGATATGCCGGTGAAGTCTAATGGTTGTACATGGGAGATAAGCTACACTGGCCCATGATTAGGCAGGTAATTTGTCCAACTGGTGACCATCAGATTTTCATACTACTGGTGTTTAAAACTGTGCCTGGAGTACTGAAGGAAACATGGAGAGAGCTAGTGATATTTGTAACATACCTGGAGAGCAAAGTGGGTTGATATACCACAAACTATTAAGTTGATTATATTTTATTTTATTATAGCTACTCTAGTGAGGCTGAAATAGCATCTCACTGTAGTTTTAAGATACAATTTCTTTATAGGAAAGTGTTATTAACTTCTTGATCATTTGTATAACTTCTCTGGGGAAATGTCTATAGTATTCAAGTTCTTTTCACATTTTTTTATTTAATGTTTTCTTTTTGTTGGAAGTTTTATAGTATATCATTCATTTTCCTTCTGTTAACATAGCTTTAAAATTACTGCAGTCTATGTTTTGTTTAATGCATCTTAGTGTCAAGCACATGATTGTACTGCAAAAATAAGGGAAAATGAAGATTTAAATTTATGTTTTCTTTTAAAAATTAAATAACTTTTTTCTTTTTATTAAAATTATTGATCCAAGACAGCTGTGGGGGAATATGCCTGTAATCCCAGTACTCTCAGAAGGCTGAGACAGGAGGATTATCCTGATTTTGAGGTCAGCCTGGGCTCCATGGTGAGAACTTATATATATTTATCCATGTTGAATTATTAATTAAAATGAAATAAGGATCTGATTTTATTTTTTTATCTGTAAATACCACCTATTTATATATGAGACTATTCCTTCCCTTTTGAAAAATGCTATTTTGCTTGTGAAACATCAGTCATAAATATTATTTTAACAACTTTAATTCTATTAAGTTTCATCTCTATGTATATACTAATGCCAGATGCACACATTTGTATTACTGAAAATCCATGTGGTAAGTCCTGAAGTTCTAAAATATTACTGTCCATCTACCTATTTTCTTCCACTTATGTCAACTTTTACTTCCTGTACTTTGAAGCTTTGATATGTGGTACATATATGTCCATATTTGATACATTTTATGTACTATACTTCTTAGCCAACTTATCCTTCTTTGATCGGTTACATTTTTCTTAAATATTTTTTCTCTACTCTTCGCTATCAATCTCTGTGTTTTTGAGTCCAATTTGAGTCGTGTAATCATAATACAATTACTAGTATTCATAATTGCATCCTGTCAATCTTTGTCTTTTGGTGGGAATAATCTATTCAATTTTAATCCTGGAGCTTTCCAACAGGAAGACATTTCCATCAAAATGGTAGCAAAGAATGCTTGCTATTGTTTCTAATTTCTCATTTTTTAAAAAAAAATTAGACTCAAGCTCGCATCATTCTTGCCAACTACATGGTGGCAGTCATTTCTCATTGCATTCCTCTTCCTCTCAGCATGAGAATCACTGAGAACTTCCATGGAGAATGAGATGTTCAGACATTAGAGCTTCAAAAGAGTTCACTCTCACCGTTTTTGTGAGCTGAATAGTTGTTTTGTTCAGGAGACTAATTCTTCAGGATTTCTACCCCACCAATTTACTTGACATGAACTTATTATTTTAATTGTCATCCATACCATAGTACACATTTTCTATGCATCTTTTTTTATCTTTATCTGCCTTTCACTTACTAATTCCCAAGATATATATACACACACTTGCTCTCTCACTGGGCTTCTTGTTGCTGGTGTTTTCTGTGACATAGACTAGGAGAGCACCTTCTTATAATAATTTGACAGAATTATTTGTTTCTTTGTTCCACAGGATATGTGGTTTTCTTTGCTATTTATGCTTCATCTGTCTGTCTTTTCTAGTTTTTTTTTTTAGATAAGGAGAATAGAGAGGATCATCAATTCCCCTCTATTTTAAAAATCCCAAAAATGTTTTTTAAATATATGTGGAGTTTGTTATTTTTAACTGACACAGTTTTGCAAAGCAGAATCATTTTTAGGAGTGAGCCTCACAATAACCAAAGGAATAATTGTTATGATAATATCTTATTTTCTAGGTAAGCAGAGATATTCACATAACAAACTTAAACTGTGATTGCGCACATATATTTACACATAATTTGTGAGCAGTCTGTGTAATGGATGTAAGTTTGATATAATATTCTCATGGTTGAATTTTTATGCAAATCATTGTCTATTGATCGTAGTGGTAATTTATCCAGCAAATGATGCTTTTCTTACATGCATATTATAATACAGATAACCACACAAATCTTCATATTTGCTTTCAAAATGCATTTAAGGGAAGAATTACACTTTCAAGGGTTTCATTATTATTATCCAGATACACAATTTATCATGCAAACTTTTAATTATTAAAATACAATTTATTTTATTTTACTAAGAAAGCAAGAAGGTACTCCAACATAATAAAAAGTTTTCAACTGATGCCACAAAACTTTACAATGTGCATGGTTAATTTAACTGTTAAATTTATACTAAAAGTTGATCTTTATACTTTGTAAAGTTCAGGAAAAATAACATCTTCAATTTTATTTTATTCACGGTTAATCTCCAAATGGCATTAAAAGATTTACTATGGCTCTATTAAGTTGAGATTAAACTTTCTTGAGTTTAATTGCTGCAGCAAGTAGAATTTAATAATTAAAATAATGAATGTTATAATTCTGTATCTTAATCTTTCTTTTTCTGAAATTTTGAATCATCATGGTTTATATAAATATTTGTTTATCTAGAAGTAAGATGTTGTCTAATATTAATATTAATGTAGTCTAATTACAATGTTTCAGGTAGATGTCTCATATAGACATTCAACCTAGAGGATTTTGTAAAATATAAAACTAAAAAAACAAGAAAGACATCACTTAGGAATTCAGAAAATAAATTGGTGAAATAAACACTATATTCATAAAATATTTTGAATATTTTGAGTCTTTATCAGTTCTTGCTTCTCCATAACCATAATATGTACATTTTACAGAGAGAAACTCTAAACTGGGAAAAGTAGTATTATTCATAATAAGAGATTATTATCTTTTTAAAGTTTGAGACTGAGATACTTAGTCTCTTCAAATTTATAAAAAAGTGTTTTATTTGATAATGCATTTTATAAGATTAGTGACATATTGATCAACCTAAGTTAACACATAATTCAATTTTTTGTCACTCCTAAAAATAAAATTTTTCTAGTTTTTAATTTCTATACCCATTCATTTGCAAACACCAACTTTGAAATAAATGTAAACTAATTTAATATAAAACCTTTATCAGAAGAGGCTGTTATTTATTTTTATTTAGTTTTCTGCTCTTTATTTAAATTTTAACCATTGTAAAATGATTCTGTAAAATTATTTTATGAAATAATTTTATTACTCAGGAAAAATTTAGCAAATATTTTTTTCACTCTGTGATATCTGAAAAGAGAGGGTTGGGGATTTAGCTCAGCAGCATAAGCACCTGCCTGGCAAGCACAAAGTCATGAGTTTGATATCCAGTAACAAAAATGAATACGTTTCTCCTAAGTGCTGCCATAATGCTTTTAAGACTATATTGTGTATTTTTATTTGGTATCTATACTATTGTAATTTTGGTGAACTATGCATGAAATAGATAACATGTTTTTCATACATTACAATCACCCTCAATATATTTCTTAATGTAAACTATAATGTCTATCTTCTCAATCAACCCCATAGAAAAATATATAAATATTAAATATTAAGATACGGTCAGCAAATTCATACAAGTAGTTTTAAGACAACAATAACATCAAAAAAGCACAATACTTCCAGAATTCAATGCAATATTAATAAATATACACAATTATTTAACTTCTTATCTACTTTCTCCCTTAATTATGAACAAATATTTGGTCAATCCTTATAATATATTAGTAGATATGTTTGACAAAAGAAAACAGGTAATCAAAAAGAGAGGATATCTCTCATTCGAGGAATTATCTATACTGGGAAGAAAACACCTTTTTTGGTTTCCACATGGTCCACTCTGTTTCTACTCACACACATCCAGTCACCTCTCCTCTCCTTGTTCCATCTTAAGAAAGAAGAGAATACATTCAGGCAAATTACATGGAAATAATAAGTCCTAAATCTTGGCAGTACAATTAAGCAAAAATTAATTGAAGATGGAAAAATCAGTAAACATCTGGAGTTTCATTCCAATGTCAAAATCATGTTCTTTCTGCTTGACTAATATTTCATATCCATGGACATACACACAAATATAGCCATGTGTATACATGTGTTGATGTTCTTAATTACATGAATATTCATGCCTATTTGGGGGATTTGGAAACTAAAAATAATGATAAAATGTAGATTTAATTAGATTGTAGACACCTGGATCAACCACAGAAACACACCAGAACCAGTATTTTTAAAAAGATACATTCATGCCATTTATAGAATTATATGAATTGAGACATAATATAGTTGTATTAAAAGGTCTTCTGCTATTAAAATACTGAATGAATACAGTTACATTACATTATCAGCTAACTGGTGCTGATTTTGTATTTTATCTTGTCTTCATGTTCAAGAGACAATTCAGTTCGCTAGAACATTTTATTATTTTATTTAAAAATATTGATGAAACTTCTAAATATATATCAAAATATAACAATCTCCAATATGTGAATATAAAGTCAAAACACCTGTCTTATTCAGTAAACATAACTTGTATGTACTTACACTTTTTTTGAAAAAGTAAACATTGCCTCTAAATCACTTTAGTTTTAGAATGAATTTTGAACTGAGCTTTAGAATGAATTTTAGAACTGACCTTTAGAATGAATTTTGTACGTTATATTATTTTTTTGCCAGCTGATGTTAAATGTTTGTACAATATATAATGATTTTATATATATATATATATATATATATATATATATATATATATGAAAAAATATTTCCTACATGATGCAAGCTATACATTTTGATAAACTTGTTTGGTTTAAATAATATGAACTGCTCTGTGAATATTAACAATAATACTATATTTACTTGAAAAAGAATTAAGTTAGAATAATTTTGAGTGATAAATGTTGGAGTTAGTTAACTATACTATAATTAATGTCAAATATTTGAAATAATAATAAACTAACTTTTGGAAAATGAATCTCTTCCATCACGAAATTATAGTGATGATTTCTTAATGTTACTTTTTTGAAATTCTGTATCATTTCTACCCTTTTTTCTGTTTTGCTTTTTTTTTAATAAAAAAAGAAGTAGATTATGACTAAGGAAAATGTGCTTTCCTTATACAATGATGAAGCTGTGTTTTTCAATGCTAGTGTCGTTTGCCTAATTCATGATAGTCATTTGATATGATTATTTTGAGGTGCAACTTACCTTGTACAACATGAAACTCATTTTAGCATTGAGCATATGTATTATGAAAAATACAGTCTTTACCCTATAAGGGAAGAAAAAAACTAATTGGAGTCTGAACAGCTTGGAGATGTTCATATAAAAATACTGAAATGAGTATGTGTCAGCTCTGAACTTTCACAGTTCTCAATATAGAAACAGAAGTATACTGGGCCTTATGAAAAGACAGACTTTTTTGTTTTAAAAATGTCAATATATCTTTTAAAAATCTCTGTTAAATGTGTTCCAAATATAATTCATTCAAGATTTTGACCAGGTTCAGGGGATGGTCTTTCAAATATCTGGTAGAAAAAGTGTGCATAATGTTTTGCTCTATCTAGTTTTATAGAAATGTATACAATTATATTTCTTCCTAATAATTGTGTATTTAAATGTAATATAATCAATATGGTCTGTTATCCTTAATGCCTTGGTTCTCTAAAAATGTTTAGAGTGAAGATCTTCTGTATCTGGGTTTTATTATGAAACTTTTTAAAAAAAAATAATTCGCAGTCCTTTTTCAAAATTAGGTTAACATTATTTACATTTGACTTATTATATTCATCATCATAAGCATATTATTCCTGTTTTCATAACTGATGGTTCTTTTAACCATCAATCAATTTCATCATTTGGATAAAAAAATCACCAAATTTAGTGAAATTTTCAAAGAACCATTTTGTTTCAATTTTTTTACATAGATGTACTAATTTTACAATGTAAATATGGAGTGTGAAAATATCTAATATGTTTCATTTATATTTTTCAGGTTTAGGAGGATTATATGTAATAAATGTAAAATAATTTAGGGTACAGTATATAATTGTACAAATTATCTTACCAAATAAAACTGTTAGCCAGAATTGTTATCATTCTACATTTTAGCATCCATTACAAATTTTTTAACATAATCATGAATGACTAAATAATTAAATCAGTAATATAGTTGTAATATTTTCAATATTTGATTACTTAATATTAAAAGTTTTACACTTTGCACAGTAAATCATTAAAATATGTGTTTCATATGTTAATTTTAATGCATGACTAAGTATATGATAGATATATTTCTATGAAAATTTAATGTCATAAAATATTTAACATAGGTAATTTAATGTAGTTTATTCTGAATATTTGATCTGCTTTATACAAGCCATCATTTAAAAAGTGGTTATTAAGTATGAGGAAGAAACAGTGGTGGGCATGAGTCCTGTTACCTTTTATTTCTGTACCACAATTGTCTCAAATAATCTACATCAAAGATCATTAGAGATAAAAATGCTACTTATTGGGATTTTTCATAGACATTATAATATTATTTATCAGAGGAAAGTTATGGTATAATTATATTTTATAATTTAATCTAATGACAGCTGATTCATCAAACTGCCTGTGATGAGTAGATTCTACCTTATGAATTTATGAGGTCCCTAGCTATCTAGAAAAATAACTATAAAATGATTAAAAATAAATGATGGTAGTAATCTAAAATCATAATGATTTCCTTTAGTTTAGAAATGTCTGCACTTTACTCCTTAGAACTATATTTTGAATTTTAAATCAAAGTAGTACTGAATTCGGGGTGAAAAGTGTTTTGGTTGAACTGAATCTGAAAATATGAGCTTTACACTGAAAGAATAGTTTGTAACTGGTGGTTTAGTTTAGTTTTTTGTTCTGTTTTTTTCTTTTCTTTTCTTTTCTTTTTTTTTATTAGTACCAGGGATCAAATTCATGACCTTGCCCTTGCCAGGCAGGCACTTTGGCTGCTGAGCTAAATCTCTGGCCAAACTAATGGGTTTTGATGATATCTTTAAATTTGAATTTGAACCCTGGGAAATAGCTTTGACTCAGTTGAATTTGACAGCTGAATGCTTCATGTATTATTATGTCAACAGTATTATTGGCTCTTAGACTTATGCATCCTAATAGATGAGATGATTTTTCACAAGCAAACAGAGGAAAGAGAAAACAATGAATTTCTAACTACATGGATGGTTTTTAGAATGGTATTATCTAGAAAAACATTAAAATCATTTTCAAAGTAATTTAGTTGAGTGGTCTGATTGCTCATGTAGTAGTATGGGATTGTGACCTGTTAACATTTAACATGAAATTTAAGGTATTGAGTAGCACACTCTTTACTGAGAAATAACAGAAGTCCAAGGGTTCAGTAAATAATTCCTAACATGTGTTTTCAGAGAAAATGCTCAAAAGTGATTATCATGGTATAAATGTGCATTGACTTGAACTCTCAGAGGCTGAATATGTTTTGAATGCATTATTCCAGAAAATATGAAAACTAACTGAAAGCTCTAAACACAGACATTCAGCCAAGTTACCTGAAAAGGTTAGCTCTTGTGTGTCTTTCCAACAAAAATGAAATACTCCCCCAAGTGCTTGAAAATGTTAAGGCATTATCCCTGGTTTGGCTGAAGATGATCTTTCACTTCATGGTTTTTTTCTTGATCATGATATATATATATATATATATATATATATATATATATATACAGTGACTTGTGAAATCTACAATATTGGAAGCATTTCATGAACTTTAAATTGGATGAAAAAAAGTAACAAAGAAAAATAATTGAAAAGTAAGTGCCTGACTTGGTCCAATTTCTACTCATGGATATTCTCAAACCACATGCTTTATCCAAGCTCACAAAGGGTTTGCCTACTCTGGCTGAAAGCTGTGTTTGCTACTTCATGTGAAGAGGAATGAATTGCAGGGTACTGTATTCTGCTTCCAGTTTTTCTTTTTTTTTCTCTGTTTAGTGTATTTTCCTTCTTCCCTTATATACTTATTAATATAATAAGTATAATGTAAATAATGTTAACCTAATTTTGAAAAAGGGCTGGGAATTATTTTTTAAAATAAGTTTATAATAAAGATAAATGCTTTAATAATGTATATAACCTTTAAAAATATCACTCTCTTGATACTGTAATTTTACATTTTGTTTCAGTTTTTTGTTTTATTCACCTAACCTCATTTCTTTTTCTTTCTGTCTACCATTTATTCCTGATAAAGCACTTAAAGTTCAGTCTTAAGAGTTGTTACTTCTATGCATAGTTTGCACATCTCATCTAATCCTACATTTATTTATTTATTTTTTATTTTAAAGAGGGTAAAATTAAACACAAAAAGTAGAACAAAGCAGAACACAAAAAAGCAATGTAAAACATAAATTTCAAAACAAGACCATCAGAGATCTTCACTATCTATCATATTGTCTCTTGTTTTCTTCCAACTAGATGTCCATCTCTTCACATACAGAAAATTCACGTGAAATAACATAGTATAGAATGGATCTGAACAGAATGAGGAAGATATTTTAGGTCTTCAAGATCAGACAGTAGGGAAGTCAGCAATGGCTGTCATAGTTTCTCTCAATCTCTTCAAAATAGCTGTCCATTCCTTCAAGTATGCTGAAATTAAACAATAAAAAACAGATTAAAATCACTTTGAACAAAGAATAATAGTATTGCTGGATTTCACATCATGACACAATGGAATCAGCACTTGGTAGTGTAGTGTCTCTTTTTCTTTGAAGTAGTTGTTCTTTTCATCATGCATTATAGAATCAGTTCTCATAAACTGTTAATAGGTTCAACACATTCATGAGTCTCTACATGTATTTCTATCCATTCTGTATTAGAGGGAAAAACAAAATATAGCAAGATGAAACAAAACAAATGCCTATAAAAACATGAAATGAAAAGGTCATATGAAACTACAGAACAAGGTGATCTACAATGGTTACTGTGTTGTCTCTTGTTATCTTCAATAGAATTGTCTATATCATCAGGCATAATTGAATATAGCAGTACATAACAATATTAATAAGAACACAACGTTGTAGACAGTGTAAAACTTCAAGCAAGTAATAATCAAACAAGAGTGGGTATCCTAGTGAGTCTTGTCATCTTCAGTGTAGTTGCCTAAACTCTCAGACTGATACTATCAATCAGAACAGCTATGAATAAAATCTGTCAATACAAAGCAGCAATCTAACAAACCAGATTCAATTAAGATCAGTCATAGTAAAACAGTGTATGTTATGCAAGGCTTCAGATTAAGTTAATAGAAAACTAAGGCTAATTACTGTACTATATCCTGCTATTTTTGGGACAGTTGTCTGTGCCCTCAAATCTAGTACAAGTAGACAAACTGGAATGAGTATAATCCATCTAAACAGAGTGGTGTGAGTAATGTAGGTTTTAAATCCTGATACAATATTAACAATATTCTCTGCCTTTTTTTAGACTATTCCTCCCCTTTCACTCCCAACAAGGTGCTGTGCATTTTGAGTCTCACTAACTCCCTCAGTATTTAGATTGGGGGGACAACCTGCTAGTTACCTAAGTGGTTCCAAACCTTCTCACTCCTGGACTTGATCTCAAGTTGTATTCCTTTACTTACAAAAGCCTCATGGTTTTCCTTCATTATAGCTGAGTAGTTCTGTACTGCACATAAGTATCCTGTCTTTCCAACCTATCTGCAGGTGCTGGTCAAGTTGCCCTTATTTCTTTCTGGTTCCCTGTCACATAGAGCCTCATTTTCTCATATTTGGTTTTTGTTCCATGAACCCTCTTTCAGGTTGATTATATTTCCTATAGAGAGCGTCTCAATGAACCCTACCTCCTGATCTACTCTGTTTGTATTTCTTTTCTTTTTTTTTAATTATATTAAGGCCATCTATTTTAGAGATTATGGCCCACCTTCTCTGCCTCATTTCTGCTATACTTTTTTTCTACCATTGGTTGTCTACTTTTCTCCTTCATTCTACTGCGTGTCCCATTCATTGAGGCCTCTCTGCCACTGTTCCTGAAATAGTGGTATTTTTTTTTCTCTCTCTCTCCAGAATGTCCTTCAGTATTCTCTGTAGGATTGGATTAGTGGTCACAAATTCCCCCAGTTCCTCTTTTTCATGGAAATGCTATTTACCTATGTGGTTCCAAACCTTCTAGAGACAGTTTTGCATCGTACATCAATCTGGGCTGGAGGTTATTTTCTTTCAGGGCTTGGAATACTTTGCTCCAAGCTCTTCTTGATTTGATGGTGTGTGTCGAGAAGTCTGCAGTGAACTTGATGGGTTTTCCATTACAGGTGATCTGTTTCTTTTCTATGACAGCTTTTAATATTCTGCTTTTATATTGAATTTCTGGGATCTTGATTATTATATGTCTGGGTGTAGTTCTGTTTTGATTGTAGGTGGCTGGAGTTCTGTATGCCTCATATATTTGAATATCATTTTCTTTTTCTATGCTTGGGAAGTTTTCCCTAATTATTTCTATGAATAGCTTTTGTAATTCCTTTGTTTTTATTCCTGCTTCTTCATTCACATACCTTATTCTTAAGTTATAGATTCTCTTGTCATCTTCCATCTTTTATATTGTTACTGCCTGTTTCCTTGTTATTTTTAAGAGATCTTTCCTTTCATGATCACACATTGCAAACCTGTTTTTGATAGTCTATCCTTAGTTTCTTTCAAGCAGTTTTGCCAGCTTTCACAGGAGTTTTTAATTTCCTGGTAATCTCTTTGAATCTGCTTCAGGTATTCCAGGTTTTCTTTATATTCTTTATCAAACATTTCTCTCCTTTTTTTGTATTCCTCCTTTCTTCTGTCTGTGTCTTCTTGAGAGGTGCTTATCATTTTTTATTAATCTACTTATATCTTGCCTTACCTGATTTAATATTTCATTTTTGAGCTCATCTATGAAGTTCTGAAGATATCTTTTAATGTCTATTGATGCTGTGTCTGATGTTGAATGTTTGCTGTCCTCAATCTCTTTTGTATTTATCTCCCCTGGATCAATGTTCTCAGGGTTTTGGGCTGAGGGCCTTTTCTTGTTTTTTTCTCTTGTCATGTTATTGGTTTCTTCCATACAGGTGTATAGTGGAGGTCCCAGCCCCTTTCCTTGTTGGTTATGGTTCTTCTGAATCATGCTGGCAAGGGATTTCTGCCCTCTCCTGGTTGCTCTTGGTCATTGAGGTGCAAGCAAGGGCAGCATTTGCAGGCCCCTCCCCACCAGGCCAGTCAACCTTCGGGTGCCTTCACTGGGTTAGTGCGTGCTGAGAGTAAGGAGTCAGTTTGGAGCGGCATATTGGTTCCTGGCCAGGGGTGTGACCCAGGCCAAGCAGATCCCACCAATCTGCTCTGGGAAGGGAGGAACCAACTTAAGTCACTGTCTTTTCTAGTTCAAGCTCCTCCTGCCTGATTCCAACATGTTGTCCATTTTGTCACCCCCCCTCCTTCCTATGGGAGGGGTCTTATTCCCAGCACTCACTGCAAGTTAATACAGGTCCTTCGCTGGCTCCATTGTCCATTGGGTTATCCAACCTCCATCTTCAGCGTGACTGGCTAGTCACAGCAGCTTGATTTTGAGTGCTCCAGCAGGTCACAGCAGCGTGAATTAAGGCAGCTCGAGTGCGCTGTGGCCGCTAATCTTAGCTTTTCTAATGGTAGCCCCAGGACTGTATGTTTGACAAGCTCTTTTGCCTTTAGTTTCTTCTTGGATCCAGAGGATCCATCTGCCTCTGTCTGTACCTTGCCAGGATGTTTCATTCCGGCATGAGTTGTCTCTCTCAGGGGAGTCTCTGTATCCTGCTGCTTATCTATCTGCCATCTTTTCTCCAATCCCCTAATCCTACCCTTAGAAGACTATATTTTTGTTTTGCGTTGCTTTTCTGGTACTGGGAATTGAACTCGGCACCTTGAACTTACTAGGCAAGAGCTGTGCATGAGCTATATACCAGGTCTTTAGATTTTGTTCGGTGATTATCTGTCAAAAAAAAAAAACAAAAAAACCCTGTACATTAGTTTTTTCTTCTGAGTTGCAAAGAAGATAGCATATGACATATATATTCAAATGTTTATGCTATTTTCTAAAGGAAGTCATAAATTTAATGTACTTCAGTTACATATATTCTTTATATTTAATTCTGATTCATTCCTAATTTTAAAAATACTATTTTCTTCCCAAAATTCATGTTAGTTTTCCCAAAATAATATCAAATATCAAGCTTTCTCACTGTTCCGTATATTCAATCAACAGTATTTAAGTTTTAAATTTTTATGATTTTTTTTTTATTTCTTGCTAGCATGCCTGCAGTAGGCCTCCTATTGGCAGGAGGACACTGCTTTTCACCCCACAGTTGTTCAGTTGAGTGCCCTCCTCTGTTGGCTGCAGCCCTGCCCAGATGGCTCTGCCATGCCCTGACCCTCATCTTAGAACAGGGCTTGCTGTGGCTGTTCCTCATGGGGTGAGAACAAAGGTGAAAGATGAAACTCTCAAACTCTCCTAGGTTCAGAGCTTACAAGAGACACCCTGTCACTTTTGTCTCATTTAACAACCAAAAACAAGTCACATTGTCAATCTCAAGTCTGGAGAGGACAAGGAGATAGATATATTCCATCAGTTCCAGACAAGAAGGTGAAAGTTACATGTAAAAAGCTGGGATTAATTTTAACAAATAAGCCAAATATTATAAAATATATCATATCCAACATTAGTTTTGTTCTTTTTTTTGGATTTAAATTTTACTTTGCTCTGAAATCATTGAATTGTTTTAGCTGTATATAAAATTTTACTCAATTTTATTCCAAGTTATTATCAACATTTATTGAATTTCTATTATAGGATTAAATTATTTTTTAAAAAACATTGACTATGTTCTCTTTCTAAAATACTGTGTGCTATATGATTATACATATGACAAGCCAAGATAATTTAAAATTATTATAGATTTATAAATTATTACTATTTAGCAGATTCAATCCTTTTTTCAATCATCAAGAATAATTTAACCTTTGGAGCAATGTACTTCATAAATCTTTAGAACAGGATATTCAAGTTCAATCAAAAAGTCCATTGAAAATGTGAGTATTGTGTAGATAAAAAGAACAAAACTGGGAACTTGCAATGAAATACAGTGCGTTAAAACATTAAGATCTTAATTCATGTCTCCAAGAATGCTGCATAATTTTCTATGGGGAGTCAGCAAGGTATCTGAAGAATTTTACTGAGTGTTTGATATGTTTATTGATTCATATTACATTATTCTAAAATCAATATTTTGTGTCATTAATGTTAGAAATACATCCACTGGAATCAGGAGGTTTGGCAAATAGCAAAAATACACATCAACTCACATTTTTTAAAAGTTTCTTGGAAGATACTATATGGTTTTCTAAGAATGAATCATTTTATCTTCTCATAATAGCAGTTCCTCTTTAATTTATTATTCTTTCCTTCTTCATATAGTACACTGGAAAAAGCTACTAAAATAATACTGAACAGTGGCTAATTAATTCATTACCAGCCATAGAGGAAAATCTTTCATTGACTATTTTGTGATCTAAAACTAAATTTAATATACTTTTCCAAGTAACCTACTGTTTTCCCATTGCTAAAATATGCACAGTAATAAGGCCTTATCTATCTTTAATCTTTGCTTTTTCAATCACCCCTTGATTTTTTTCACTTTAAATATATTGAGATTTTTTTTAAATTTACTTTTACTAACTTTACAATTAGCAAAATGTTCAGTGCTTGCTGACTGAAGCATACATTTAATGGAATTCTCTGATATTTTGCATTTATTCACACATTGAAATCATACTTATTTCCCCAGTATTTTGTTTAGTTGTGAAATACTTTTGTGATTTTACAAATATGTCGCAAAATTAGCATAAGGAGTTCATGTTCACCTAACAATAGCATCTTGCATATCATTTAAACCTGTTGGTACCAGTCTAATGACTCTAATATAAAACTATTAATATAACTAACTAATAACATAACTAATTGCCATTTCAGGAGGTTTTTCAAAGAACTGTTGATTGGAGTTGTATAGATTTGATGTATGTTTAGTTCTGTAAAGTTTAATCACTTGAACATGCTACCATAATTATTAACATATTTAACATATGAAATTTTATATCACCATTCTGAAATTAATTTGTATAACTCCAAGCAAAACCTTTCCACTAACCCCTAAACCTGTTTTTTACTTATTTATCACTGTCATTATAACCTTGCCTCTAAATATTTTGGGAGTGTGGAATTATTCTATATGGAAATATTTGAGATAGATTTTTTATACTCAGCATATTGTCATTGAGAACTATTCCATATTTTTGTGTGGATAAGTAATTTTTTTCCTAGAGAATCACTCCATTGCATGGCTACATCAGGATTTTTAATCAATTGACCACTGAAGCACACCTGAGTTATTGCAGTGTTTGGGTATCACACATAATGTTCCAATATTTTATTTCTTCCCATCTCACTTTATTCATTAAATTTTGCAATAAATAGCACCTACTTAAAAGTCATTGCCTTCTATTTATTTCTGCACTAATGCTTTTCTTGAAATGAATATCTTAATTACTTTTGTATGTGTTGTAGATGTGTACAATTGTACAACTCTTGAATATTTTGTACATGTGTATATATACAAATAAATCATATACAAAGTACTTCTATTTATAGTTCACACATATGCTATATATTTTATATAAATATTTATATATACATACAATTTTAATACAGAGCTACATATATAAATAGATAAATAGTATGATGGTTCCTTGTAATATTCTATTAAAACCTAATCTCAATGTGGAAAAAGAATTTTCCCATTCATCTATGGTATATTGATAACTAACAGTTTCTAATATGCAATACTGCCATAAATGTTTAAAAAACATAAAGTTTCAAAAATAAAAATACTTTTCATTTCTTAGTGGCCTGCAAGATTTAATCCCACACATTCCAGTATTACCTGGTTTTTCTTAATGAATTTTGATTGTGGTATAAATGTTTTCTGCAGATACCAAATTTTACTATAATGCTGCCTTCACATGTAAACCATGTGCTTCTTGAATATTACCTATAATTACAGATTCAATTATTTAATAAAAATCATCACCACTTTTGAAGAGGAATATTGTAAAAATGAACTTCTCAACTATATATACAGATTTGTTGTGGTATTAGTTTTTATTTTTTGGTGAGTTATTTTTCTTTTTCTTTTTCTTTTTGAAGAGTATCATGAATAATAGCATTAGTGTAAATGTATAGAAATACTTGTATGGAAAAATAATTTGCTTGAATTATAAAATGTATTTGTAAGAGAACAATTTTGCTCATATTGTTTTATGGAAGACACGTGATGATGGAAAAGAGTCCAGATGTAAAAAATTATTCATTCTTTAAAGAGCTACATTAATTTCAGTACCATATTGAGTTTGTTAATTGTGATGAAATACTGTACACATGTAACATGATAATAATGTCTTATCTTCTCTTTTCTGTATAAGAATAAGAAAAAATGTTTTGGCTCACCACTTTTATTTGAATAATTTATAATGTTAAGTATTTATAGGACTATTTTTCTTCTAAAAGCCATTAACATTTACAAAGTAAAAATATGTACACTAAGGCATATATAGAATTTTTATCTTTACTAATAAAGAATTCTATATTTGAAATTGATGCACACACATACACTCACACACATAGCTATACATGCACACATGCTTTAAGCAAATTTTCTAGTTGCTCACATACAAACTTCCACTCTTTGATTATTTGCTAAGTAAGGTTTTCTTCTGAATAATTTACAAAATATTTTAGTTTCACTTAGAGATGCTATAACTATAATGAAGTCAAAACAATTACCTTTTCAATGTTTTATTTGAATTTTAATGAACAGTCCAATGCTTCCTTCCTAACATCCTTTCCATGTAGAAGACATTGATTTTTTCACTCTACCTGGAGCTATGAATGTGATAAATTCACAAAAATTATTCCGCTAAGACATTTTCTAATTCCTTAGTTTATTGATTTACATTTTTGCAACTCATTCAGGAAGCATTTCAATATGCTATCTCTATGTTAAACATTATACTGATTGCTACAGTCTTAGGAATAGGGCACATAAATTTTTTTTAAAAACTCGTTTAAATCACAATGTGCACACATGCATAAACACATGTGTGGGTAATAGAATAATCAAAACAGAATGAGGTCAAAACAAAATTGCGACTAAGATCCTCCTGAGTACTCATTGCCTCACAGGTAAACTAGTGTGAACAACTATTCACACACAAAACCACTTCCACAATGAAACCAGGGGAGACCATTGCACATGCTTTGGCAATGGAATGAAAAGAAAGGAGGCACTGAAGAAGGTAGGAAGGAAAGAGTTAGTGTCACCCTTCAGTCAAATTCTAGTACAAAGGATTCAGAGTCCTGTGACTTTACAGAAGGAAAGAGAAATCAGTCCAGACTTTAAATTTCAATTGCAGTAGCAGATGTCCTTCACACAAAGCTAGTACCAGACGATGCACTGAACCTCCTGCTTCTAGCCAATAACCACAGAATAACACTGGGACTGAAGCAGTCAGGTGGCTGACAGCCTCCACTATTCCTCTGCCAACCTCAGGACTCCACTCACTGAAGATCTGGGTGCAGAAGCTAATACAGAATATTGACTTGTAGCCCAGTCTTGGGGTTAGACCCAACATCAGGCAGAAACCAAAGTCCCTGTACCAAAGCAAGATGGAGTCTGTAAATCTGCTCCAAAATCAAAGACTTGCATGTCAGTGAGACAGGAAACGTTTTGCTGTGAAGCACTGCCAACCTTAAATTTTGCCAGGCATGCTCATGCAGGTCCATGAGTCCCTGAGTCTGTGAGCATCGTAAATGACTGTATCAGAGTTTGTGGTCAAGTACTGTCTCCAACACCCATCTCCCAAATTTCAGCAGCATTCTCCCAATGACAACAGGAGAATCAGTGGCAACAAGAGAACCAATTATCCCCTTGCCTGTACTTAGACATGGGCAGATGTATATGTCTTGATGAGGTGGGTTTCTGTTTTGGTCTGCATCTGCAACAGCTGTGGCAGGGCCTCAAGGCACAACTGAAAGCAAAATTACTTGTGGCTGTGAACCTGTGGTACAACCTAGATTAGCATCAGCCTCGGTGGCTGTTGTAGTCAGTGTTTACAAAGAAAACAATTTAATACAGGGCACATAATTTATAGAATTACTTTGTATTAGTCACCCAAAGAGTCAAACATAAATAAGTGCAGGAAATGTGTCCACACACTAAAGACTTAAGGAGTCTAACTGGGGATCTGGATTCCATGGCAACGTCCTGCATGTACAACTGAAGACCTAGAGCCCACAGCAATGTCTCATTCACATCTGTTTCATGGATCTGAGCTGGGGAGGCCCAAAGGTCAGAGGTGGAAGCTAGAAAGTCTGTGCCAGTGGGAAGAAGAATCTGTGCCAGTAGGCTGAGGGTACTGCACTGGAGCCAGGAAGCAAAATGCAAAGTAAGGTCTAGAGCTCCCCTGCAAACTACCACAGCCATTCTCAGTGACAATGAAGTCCCAAACCCCTTAAACAATGAAAACAGCTGGGATCAAATCAGGAAGACAATATGACAAGCTTCTCCAGGAAACTGAACAGCACTCTATCTTTCCCCCCAGAGTCAGGAATCAATGCTCAAAGATAGGACCAGAGCTCCCACAAAGAGAACTGCAGCCATTCTCAGCAACAGCAAGGTCCTAAGTATCTCTGACAGTGAGAACCAACAATTTCATATCAGGAAAGAGGCACAATCAGGAGAACCAATGAGGACAGGAGAATCAATGGCAACAAGAGAACCAATAACACCACATCTTTGTCTCTAGTTCTCTTTTTTATGTTGGCAACAATCCTCAGGTGGGCCCTCCACACCCACCGCCACTTTGGTTCAGTTCAGTTACAAGTTGACTACCAGTTGTCAACAAGGTGACCAGAGGAATGACCACCTACACTATCATGATGCTGGGATGGTGAACATGATCAATCTCCATTATTGTGGATGACACAGAGGACAGAGAGCAGGATGTTACCTTGGATTTAAATTCTGTGCTATTACACCCCACCCTGGAAAGATTCTAATGGCCCATGTGGCCAGGCAAAAATCTCTTGAACAGTCTCAGTGCAAGTGAAGACATGTACCTGCGGCCTCTCAAATTTCTGTCATCTTACCTGCAGCTGATGTTGTCTGTCATGTGTTATGAGTCCATCTGAATAGTAGGCAGGATGAAGGATGGATCTTCTAACATGCTTATTATGATGCTTTTCTTGGTAAACTGTGGTTTCAGGATTGCAGGGTTAATGACCACAGAGACAGTGCAAGACCCTGATACTTCTTCCCACACTATTATTCTGCACAGAGCTGGGCGAAATCCCACAGTGCATAACCACTGACTATAGAGGCGAGTCTTCTGGGCTGAGTCTACCTAGCTCTAAAGAGAAGTGTGAGAGGGCAGAATGTCTTATTTACATCATTCCCTTGGTTCATGCTGAAAAACATGCCAACAGCACATGTGTGGCAAATCTGAGCTTGGATCCCCCTCTAGTGCCCAGAAAGTAATACGAGCCCAAATTAGCCTTCTCCTAAATCTGGACTTGGACATCTTCTAAGATCTGAAAAAGCAGTTAATTAAAGGCTCTGAGAAAATAAACTGTCTTCTGAGAATGTATGAAAAGAGAAGCACAAACAAACCCTGGTCATAGAGACTGAAGTAATATCTAGTACTTCAAACCCAGACTATGTCACAAAAAGCAAGAAAAACTATCTTAAGTCTCAACTTATGATAAAATCAGGTGCTAGGAGTGACCAGAAGTCCTTAGTAGGGTGATCTTTCAGCTTAAAAAATGAATTTTTTAAGGAAATCACAAAAGCTTCATGATGACAAAAAAGAATCAATATTTATAACAGTAACATCACAGAGATTTGAAAGCAATATCTAAAACCAAACAGCATTCTCTGATCTGGAAATGTACTAAGTAAAATGATAAATATAGGGGAAAACATAAATATTGGGATAGAACAAAAAGGAAAAAGAATAGGTGAAATCAAAGATATTTGAAAATACAGTAAGAGAAAGGGAATAAAAAGAATTTAAGAGAAATAAGCTATGGATAATAAAGCAAATGCACGGAGTATTAGGCTTCAGACTTTAAGAATGTCAAAGAGTAGAAGGCCTATTCAAAGGAATAAACATATCAAACTTTCCAAATGTAGAAAAGGATACAAATATCAAGGTGTAGAACATCAAAAGTAACCTGTCAGAATTGTACCCCAGGGCTTTTCATGATCAAATTCTCACAGTGAAAGAAGATCTTAATGCTGTAATAAAATGCAACAAAAAACACATAGAGTATCACACTTCACCTGGTAACAGATTTCTAAGGACAATGGTGAAAAATAAAAAAGGATCCTTGGTGCTGAGAGAGAAGAAGCAAATAGCATTTATTAGGGTATCACAGTTTGCCTTAAGGAAGATTTAATCAGCAGAAACAATGTCAGTTTCAAGAGTGGAAAGAGATTTTCACAGTACAGGAGAAAAAACAAATAAAATAAAAGCAAAAGAAAACTCAGAGAACAGAAAAAAAAATAAAGCCTGCTAACCAAAAAAGGGCATGTCCAGTAAATTATTCTTTGGTGGTGAAGGAGATATTAAAAACATTCCCAATGAAAATTATAGATATGACTGCACTGAACCAGCTCTGTAGGATCTGCTCTAGTAAGTTCTCCAAACTGAGAGAAAAAGATGTTAGAAAAGGAAGGAGAAAACATCATAATGTAGGAAACTGATTAGTAAGAGTAGCTATATGGAAAAATTCAGAAAGGTGAATGTTGCATACATTATACGTGAAGCTTGTATTTAGCATGAAGACTAAAAGAAGCAGTTCAACAGTGATGCAGCCATTAATCAGGACTGTCACACTGATTGGAGTAAGAGCCATCCAATAGGTCAGTAAAGCACACTTCTCTGTGGGTCATGAGGGGGTAAATTTGAGGACAGTATGTGTTTCCCAGCCTTTTTTCTCTCTGGTTTCCTCTAGCACAGCTATGAAATGAACACCTTCTTCCCACCATGCCCTGCTACCAAGATATTGCTCCCCTGTAGCTGTCTGAACATGGACTAAAACCTCTAAAACTATGACAGCCACTTTGTTCCAGAAAGAGGAGGCCTGATCAACACACATAATGACCATATTAGTAGGTTTAGAGACAAGTATTATGGAGGAAGGTAGTAAATAGAATTTCTACCTAGTGTTCTTCACATGTAGAAAAGAATAAAGATGAAATATAGAATTTTCCAATGAAAACACTCTTCTTGGTTCCCTTTTTAATATTCTTTTCATCTTTATGGTAACTGTCATTAAATCATGGGTTGTTATAATAAAAATATGTTTTGGTGATCCTAATAATAACTTCAAAACTTGTACAATAAATAAGCAAGGAATCAAAGTGTACTAGCATTGTAAATTGCTTGATTTCAGAATACAACAAGAATGGGGGAAAAAGTGAAATACAGTAAAGCTAGAGAACAAGTTACAAAATTGACATGTATGACCTCTTTGAAATAAAAAGAGCTGGGTTTGGTGGCACACACCCATAATCCCAGCACCTAGGAGGCTGGAGCAGGAGGATAGCCACATGTTTGAGGCCATCCTGGGCCACATTGTGAGTTCAGGGGCAGTCAGAACTATACAGCAAGGCTCTGTCTCAAAGAAATGAAAAACAAACAAACAAAAATAACTGCATTCACATCTTTCCAGTCTTTTTAAGAAAAATATATCAATCACTTTTCTCTTGGTTCCTTTTCTGTCATCATGTATTGTAAGGCACTTGTTCTTTCCTACTGCCACGGTGATGCTCAGAGAGCCATAGTGGAAAAACACTAGTCAAGAGAACTCAGGGAATCAAAATTTGATCTGGTGGCTCAAAGATCGAGTATTTGAAGGGATCTTTACTGATCTTCAGATTGATGAAGTTGCCTTAGAAAACTTGTAGCTGATTACTGATTACTGAAGATGTTAAGGACTAAAATTACACTCACTTTCATGGCTGGATCTCCCTCATGACAAAATATGTTCCATCGTCAAAATGGTAGACTGTGATGGAAGCTCATGTTGATGTCAAGACTATTGATGGTCATTTGTGTCATTTGTTCTGTATTGGTTTTACTAAAAGGTGCAACAATAGATAAGGTCAACCTCAGTGCCTACAGATCTGTCAAATCCAGAAAAAGATGGTGGGAAACATAACCTGAGAGGTGCAGACAAATGACTCAAATGAAGGGGTCAATAAATGGATTCCAGTCAGCACTGGGAAACAGAGCAAAGGCTTGCCAGTCTGTGTTCTTCATGTCAGAAAAGTAAAAAGTGCCAAAGAAGGGCCAAGTCTGATTTGGGAAAACTCATGGAGCTTCATGGCAAACGTGATAGCTCTGGAAAAGTTTCAGGGGATGAGATTTGAGCTAAAGTGGGATGAGCTGATGGATATGAATGATGAGTATGTAAGACTGTGTTTAAAATCCAGAATTTTAATAGTGATAAATAGTATATTATTTATGTTGTCTTAAAAATAAATAAATAAAGCAAATACATTGAATTATCGACCAAATGTTATAGGGGAGTGTATTGGTAAATTAAAAACTTACAAGACTGCAGGCTGTTTTTAAGGCACTCACTTTGCCTCTAAAGACATGCATAAATTGGAAATGAAAGAAAGCAGAAAGATCTCCTATGCAAATTAAGAGTCCAAAATGAAGCAGGACTAACAATACATTTTAAATAATAGCTTAAATACAATAGTAAAAGTGACAAAATCATTAGCTAATGATTAATGATCATGTAATAAGAAGAAATAAAAATTTAAAACATATTAACACAAAATATCACAAGACAAATATTAAAAAACCCAAAAGTATATTTAAATGGAGTCATAATCTCCAGAAAAGTAGAGCATTTTATCTGTTCACTTTCAGCAACTCACAGATAATCCAGACAGAATATAAATAAAGAAATACAATTCAGTTAAAGTCTATATAAAAAAGACTGAAATGACATCTAAAGAATACACTATCAACAATTGAAAAATACACATTTTTCTCAAAAGCATATGAAGTATTCACCAGGAGAGATCATCTGATATGCTACACAACAAATGAAAACATACTTTGTAAATTTTAAGTCATATGAACATTTTTCCAACTGCAAAGCAATAGATATTCCTCCTTTAACAACTTACCCATGTGACAGCTGTTTGGACTTAGGACTGAGGTGTATTACACAGACTCAATGCCCACTGCCTGACATAGAATCAGTCTTTCTTTTTGTTATACAGTTCTGTATGACTTTTACTATAACCTGAATGGTTTTTTTTGTGCGTTATAACTTGTCTACACAGTCCTTGCTTGCTGCATGTAATGTGAAGCACAGTACTGCAGTTTCATGTTCTGTTATACATCACTGTGCTACATGTAATAATTGTCCAAATAAAAGCAAAGACATCAAGTTAGAGTTTCCTTTGACCATTTATTTATTCTGAACTGTGATGTGTGTGTGTGTGTGTATATATATATATATATATATATATATATATATTCTTCATTTAGAGACCAATTCATTTAATGACCTAGTCACAGAATTTGAACTTGGTCATTCAATGAGGAGTGTCTCTACAAGAAAGAAATCTTTTATATGCAATATTCATGAAAATTACCTGGAAAAAATGTTCAATTGGCCATTAGAGAAATACATATTAAAGCAACACTGAAATTACATCTTACACTATAAAGAATGGCTATCTTCAAGAAATCAAGTTCTAATGTATGATGGTGTGGCCAAAGAGAAAGCGGAACACTTCTACATTGTCTGTGAGAATGTAAACTAGTACAACTACTATGTAAACCAGAATGCATATTCCTCATGCAGCTCCAAATAAAAGTCCCAGCTATTTCCTCCTAAGTGTCATCATCAACTAATGGTTACATTAAAAATGTGATACATATATACAATGGAATACTATTCAGTTACAAAATGCATTTAATTCATTCATTTATAATAAAATAAATATAATGAGATCATTATGTGAAACAGTGTGAAAAAGAATAGAAACACATGTATTGCATGTGGAATGAACAAACGATGATTTCATAGAAGTTAAAAATAAAATGGTAGTGACTGAGACTGGAGTGATTAGAGGGATATAGAAATGTTGATAAATTGGTTGACAAATTATGGTAGAGTAGTATCCAGAGGTAACAATTATGTACTACATCTTTTAAAAAGCTAGAAGAAAGTAGTTTGAATCTTTTTAACATAGAGAATTTTTTTAAAAATTTGAAGAAAAAATCTATTTTACCTGATTTAAACATTCAATAGTGTATCAAAGTCTGAAAATATCACACAGTCTCCCATTAATACATTTTAAAGTTTTTTTTCTTCTTCTTTATGCTTATGCATATGCATATGCTTATAGTGTATAATAAATTCATTCAACTTGGGGTATCTGTTCAGATACCTATTGCATATTGATCCTTTTTACTTCTACTTCATCACTTCTACTTTCAATCCTTTCTCAAATCTCCTTTTCATGTATTTTTAAGTATCAGTTGCATGAATATTTTTTATTTAAGTTTATTGGTACACTTTGGGTATCCATAATGACCACATTAATCATAGGGAATTTGTACCTGTACATGATATATCTTGATTCATCTTTATTTTCCCCATTGCCATTCTCTCTTTTCAAACCCTCTTCCCTCCCTGCTCACAAAGCTCTGGTTTCATTCTATTCTTTTTTCCTTGTTTTTCTTCCCCTTCCTTTCTGCCTTTCTCCCTCTTTTTGTCCTACTTTGCATTTCCTTTTGAACAGTTTCTTCCTGTTTCACAATATATATTGTATGTTTTTGTTCTTATTTACATTTTCAGTTTTTCACATCAGAAAGATAATGTGATATTTGCACTTGTGTCCTATTTATTTCACTTAAGATTGTGATCTCAAGGTCCCTCAATTTAGCTATAAATGTATAATTTTTTTCTTTCTTTATGACTGAGCAATAAACTTTCTAAAAAGTAAACAAGAAGAAAATTTCACTGCAAGAGAATAACCCAAATGTTGAAATAATACAAGCATGAAAATAGGTGCCTGTTTATTTATTTATTTTTGTTTATTTATTTACCTATTTATTTTCAGTGCTGGAGTTAAATGCAGGACGTCACATATGCAAGGCAAGCACTCTACCATTGAGCCATATCTGCAGACTAACATGTGTCCTTTGACTTGGGTAAAAGGAAAGTTAACGACTTGTTAACAAATAAAATATATCTTCCTGTTTAATGACGTGTTATGATATAAACAAGTTTAAAGAAGTAAGATTGTGAGAAGCTGATAGAAATAGTCTATGGCAGGATAGAGGGTTAGAGAATATAAAGAGACAATATTAATTCTGTATATATGGTTTGCTTTTTAAAATTTAATGGAAAATACTTATTAAAATGTGAATGAAGTTAAATACTAAAAGCAATACAATGAAAATACATTTGAGAATGTATAATAAAGTTGTGTAACATTATTTACTGATAATCTCGGTGTCTCATTTAATACTTTTTCCTGAGAAAAGGTTATTTTTTAAATATAGAAATTTTCTATTGTTTATTTTGCTAAAACTTGATAAATGACAGAATTTGCTGTACACATAAAATACTAGATTATTTACAATAAAACTCAATTGAAATCTAATGTTATACTGTAAATCATGACCTCTAATTTTGGATATTTGAAAAACAGTAAGATAAAGAATTCACTAATGTTAAAATTACCTACTAATTAATGATTGACAGCTATGTATGTTATACTCTAAATGTTGAAAATTTTTCAAAAGAACAAGGAGTTCAAAATAATACTGCAGTTGGTATGGAATAGTGAAAATATCAGATGAAATTAGATCATGAGATTATGGAGCAAAGAAAAATTATGCTTGGACAGTATCAAAATAAGAACCTAAACCTGAAGATAAACAAGTAAATCAACTTATGAAAGGAAAAGAGATGTGTCCCTTCACACTTGTCTTATATTCAAATTGCTTAGTAATGGGATTAAATTTTGATGAAAGTATCTCAATAACTACTTTAAATAGTAAAGCTCTTTCATTCTTCCAAATCTATAATTACTTTATTAACTTACAGAATATGCTTATTCTTGTCTCCATTTTATGTCAAACATGGCAAAATACTATAAAGATAGCTCATTTTGTGAGCATATTTAATAGCTAGCAGAAAGCGTGTTTATAAATTGTGAAGTAGGGTTATATGCAAATGTATTGCTCATAAAAATAACCAGTGCTAACAGAAAGGACCACACAATTACACATGTAGGTTGATAAGTGCTTTACAAATAGGTGACATGCATATATTCCCTGAGGAATAAGAAAATGTTCATGGCCATTCAGAATAACGAAGATGTATTTTTCTAGGTAGAAGAGACTGTTAATTTGATGGCGTGGAACATGAGCTGGGTAAGGAGTAGCAAAAATAATGTTGTTTTCTGTCATGGCATTTTAAAGTTCTTACCAGATGGCATGCAACATAATGAACTCTAATATGATAAAATATGAATAATATGTTCGAAGTGCTCATACATTTGTGTTATGAGGTAGAATATACATTTCCTAAATTACATCTCATTTCACTGTAATTTCCATTAGGTATGAATACCATCATTACAGCTTCCTTCTGTTGATATCTTAACCAAAATATTTTAGTTAAGCTATTAAAGAAACCACGAAGCCTCTGCACAGCCTTCTCCTAAGTCTTGCCATTCTTTAAGAGAAATCAGAAAGTAACTCTCAGAAGGACATGTACTCCCATTAGCAAGAGGTATCTCTATCAAAGTTTGTCCATTGATTCATACTTGTTTCTCAGTCACTCCCTGCATACATTATTTATTTTAAAGTTTACTCTCTCCCAATTTATAATGCTAGTTTATGGATAAAAATAACAATAAAGGTCTTACTGCACAAGATTTTAGAAGAAATAAAGGATATAGGTTCAATCAAGCTTGACAAAAGTAACTTCTCCCTTAAAATTGTTTTGAGTGATACATTTCAAAGATGCATGCTGCTTTAGGAAATCATACCTGGAAATAAACTTTCAAAATAGGCAAGCAATATGTCACTGAGGAAGATAAAATAGAAACTGATATCATCATAAGAGAACATGGTTTCTCATGCGGCTGCTGTTATTAATATTTAGCTCAAACTAATTATCAGAGCATTTTATCTTCCATATGCCTGATCATTATTCACTTTGGCTATGTTTAGTCATCTATTTCAACACTTTAAGACTTAACTGTGGTCTTTATTTTATATTCATGACCATTCCCTCCTCTTGCCTGACATCTAGTGGAAGAGAAAATCAGTTGGAAAGTCGTTGGGGGTTTGGTGGGGTAGAGGTGAAGCAGTGAAGAGAAGTAATAGAGGTGTGACCCTCCTGGATCACTGTATTTTAAAAGTAACGAGTAGTGTGCATGATTAGTTAGGTAGCAATATTATCTGCACATGAATTTGTATTCTGTTGTAATTTTAATATCTTTTATAAAATCTCTAGTAATTAGATAACAGTATTCTTCATTAGTGTATCATTGCCAGAAAAGCAGTTTTCTCTTCATTAAGCATTTCTTCTCTTGCTAATCCTGGCATGCTCTGTGCATATATAATAGAACCTGCCTCAAATTATTCCAGCTTTCCCTAGAATGTGAGGACACTGTTGAATGGCATTTAGGTTTTCTATCAAATCTAGCATTCATACACACAAAAATGAAGGTAAATTAGCGTATGAGTTTACTGATTAATAAAAAAGCAATTTAATTCAAATATCATTCAATGTTCATGCATTTTACATGAAATATTAACCAGTATCTCACTGTGGTGAAGCTGTAATCATGAATATCCTGAAATGATGCATTAAAATATTTCTGGTAAGACTTATTTCCATGAAATTCAAAAAACTGTTTGAGCTTCATATTTTCATTACCAATATGTCATTCCTGAGCATAAAAGGGAAATATATGTGTATACTCTTTTGTCTTTATTGTGTATACACAATTTTGTTTGTATTGTGTATGCTGATCATTGTGCATGTGTATGAACATATCTGTGTGCATTTTAAATATTTTTCCAAATTTATTTTGAAAATAAAAAAACTAGTTCTACAAAGTGTTACATATTTCTGTTCATAAAGAAACAAAACTTTTAAATGTCTTCAGATATGAATTCATTATTTTCTTCCATGGGCAATTCCATAATGATTAGTAAATAGTAAATAAAAATATGCAAATTTTCTTTTCAAAAAACAACAAGACTACTTTTTCATTATTAGTTTCCAAGCAAGTCAGATAAATAGATATTGATTTGGTTGTACATGTAGGTGTAGGTGCAGGTGTAAATGTAGAAGTAGATGTAGATGTAGTTACAGATGAGGATACGGATACAGACACAGACCATATAAATCTCTCTCTTCCTCTCTCTCTCTCTCTCTCTCTCTCTCTCTCTCTCTCTCTATCTATCTCTCTCTGTGTGTGTGTGTCTGTGTGTGTGTCTGTGTGTGTGTCTGTGTGTCAGCTACATACCTAGCCCTTTGTATTTTTTCTTTTGAGACAGTCTAGCTGAGTTGACCTGGATGGCCTCAATCTTCCTCCTTTCCTACCTCAATCTTGTGAGGTACTGTGGATCTAGGCCTGTAATCTGCCTTTATTTCTGTATTCTTAATTTTTAATATTCTATTTTTTCTCACTCTTCTTTTAAACTTCAAAATATTTAGAAAATACCATTAGACATCTTGCCAATGTTTGAACTTACTGCTTGCCATTATGGTTCCTTTGTTGTCTTTGAAGAAACTCAGAAAATGCTCTTTATTACACTGTGTAAAGATTTTTTTTTTTACACTCTGTAATGATGAAAAAACTTCTGCAACAAGAAACTTATGTATTCTAAAAAGAATAGCAGGTCAAGAAATTTATAGTGGGTTGAAATTTTCTAAAATTGGGAATTCATTTAAATTTCAAAGTATTTTTCAAAATGATTAAGCATTTGAAATATATAGAGAAAGCAATGAGAGGGATACTGTAAAGAAGAGGAAGGATAAAAGTTAATGATGGTTGACTGTTAGCTAGAAACACATTTAACTGTGGGCCTATTACTAAAGCAGGGTACAACTTTAGGCTAAATCAGCAAATCTGATTTGGGAAACAACAGTGAAGCCATATAATTTTAATGTTGTAGATATCTAAAATATCAACATTTGATTACTCACAGATGGACAAAACAGAACTAATTGTCATCAACAGAGAAGAAGCTAAAAATGATATAAAAATGCCTATGAATCTCTATGTCACGAGGCAAAACAAAATATCTTAGACCCTCAAGAATGAATCTACTTTAAAATATTTTTTAACTTAAAAACCTTGGATGCTGAACAATTGAGCCCAAAACAATATTTTTGTAACTTAAAATCACATGCAAATTTTCTAAAATCCATTTTACTTACACTTTAAAAAAAAAAAAGATCCTATAATCAATTACATGAAATACTGGTAGACCATGACCCTTTCTGTTTTTCCTAGGAACCCAGGACTACTTTATAGTAGAAGCTGCAAAAACTTTTCAGTTGGAAAGGATATTTTAAAAATATACTATACTACTAGATTCCATTGAAAGAAAATGTTAATTCAATATAGATTTATTGGGATTTGTCATATAAATTCTCAGGAATATGAAAAATATCCAGACCCATGCAATGATTTGTAAAATTTTCTGAAATTTCATTTCAGTGTGAAAAGGCCCAAGTTCTCTCTTAAAAATGAGCAAAGAAGTGAACTGGCTGTGATTTGACATGCGCAAGGAATGTGCAAAATTGTGTTGTCCAGACATTATTTTTAAGCTTCTTAATACCAGGTTTTGGTGAAGTTAAAAAGAAATGTTAGACTACTCTTGAAAACAGTGTGGTAAAAGAGATCTGTTTTTCAAATTCCCTCCCAGCTATTTCCTAACGAGTCTTAGGCAGAGGATTCTGCAGATGAACCTTTGGATCAGCCTAATACCAGTGAAGAGACACGGTAGGGAGCTTCAAGCGAATTATTCTGCTCAACGTGTTTCACACTCTTATTTAAATTGCTTAAGTATGATATGTACCAGTGATTTACAGTCTTAACTGAGACTCATTCAGGTCATGGCAAAGCACCAAAGTCTTGACTTTTAAAATACAGTGTTATTGTTCAGATTAAAAAACTGCCTTCCAGAATGTTAAGGTGCCCAGAGGCGGAACTTTGGGAAAGTGACATGATCCACAGTGGCTAATATCAGTAATCTGTTAACCCATGAATGAGTTCATAGGCATAGAGTCTGGTTGGAGGAAGGAGTTCACGGGGTCTCCCCAACTTGGCTTCTTTCTGTCTCGGTTTTTCTTTCCCTGTCTCTGTTTCTTTACTGTCAAGAGGTGAGCAGCGAGCACCTTGACTTCCTGCCACGAGGTTTCTGATTTAGAGCTTCGGGACCACGGAATGAAATCTTGGAAACTGTGAACCAAAAATAGACCATTTCTTCTTTATCCTCTTTTATTAGTTACTTAACACCTGGGATGAAAATCTGATCAATACATGCCCTGTATCTATTACCTTTGAAACCTGTGTGTTCATTTCCAAATTTATTATCCATTGCCACTTGGTTGGAACAACATTGAGAATATATTCACTTGTTATTTATCAATTAAAAACATAACCTGTAAACAAATTTTGTCTTTAATATCATAAACCCTAACTGCTTTTTAATTGCCTAATAGAACAACAGCCAGTTTCAAAATCATGTTAATACATCACCATTAGAACTGCTTGGTTGAAATTATCATAATTGATCATTTCATTTTATACAATATGACTCTTAAAAAATGCAAATCTGTACAAACTAGCCCTATGTTTAGTGCGAATATTAAAATTAGAGTCCCAAGGGAATATTCCACAGAAAATATATCTTGTGAACATATATCTAATGTTCATGTTAATATTAATGAAATACATTAGCATATTGTAAATAATAATAAACGTATGAATAAGGTTTAATACTTATTTTATAGAACTGAACTACAAATCATAAGAAAAATAGACATTATTACTAAGAGATTTATTCTTTACTACAATACCAAATGTGTCAAGACACATTGAGTTTTTCATTAATTTATCATTATTTGAATTGGGATAAAGATAACTTTCTGATATCTGTCAATAATAAAGCAATACACTATACTAATCTGTAATAGGTGGGTATATTTTTATTATGTGTATGTTGTAGGTTATTTGTGACTTTGCTATTTTATGTGAATCCACCCTCTTCTCACTTTAAAACAATGCCGTCTTAGCAAAAGAAAGCAAAGCTCATTAAGAAATTGATCTTGCATTAATTGTCTATTATATGAATTCTTCATAGTAGCATCTCAGGGTATCCTAACACAACAAGTGTCGAACGCATCATTTAGTCTAAAGCACTGCAAGTAAATTAGCAATTTGTACATGTACGAAGATGAGAGTGAGAACATGGATGCACAAATGCCAAAGCAAGCTAAGCTTTATCTGAAAGCAATGTAATAAGGAATATTTTGGGACTAGAAATCCAGCTCAGTGGTTGAGTATGGTCAGCATGTAGCAGACCATGGGATCCATCCCCAGTATCACAAGAAAACAAAATATATGTGAGAGCTTTGATGGGCATGTTGAATCTAACAGTAAGGAGGAGGATGACAAAACATCATCAATACTAGAAACTTTCTGAGCATAGCAATCCAGTATTTAATTAATGATTGAATCTGTCTATTAATCTATGCTACTAGCATAATTTGGAATTGCTTCTGTTAAAAAGAAAATTGAGAAATGTTTGTGCATATTCATGGGTAATTTTATGTCTGCAAAAATATAAGAAATTTTTATTATTTCAAATTAGGTCTCTCAAGACTTGAGAAGATGGGTTTTTTTGATGTAAGCAATCTTAACATAATTAGGTATTTTGTTTACCTCAAAAAATTCTAATCAGTCTGCCTATTTTTATCATTTTTTTACTTCTCATCTCTCTAGTTAAAATTCTGCCTTGTTTGTATTTACCTGAGTACTGCTGCAGACTTACAAATCAGTGCAATATGGACTGCATTTAGAGTTTCTGCTAGGAACTGGGAAACCTTGAGAACAGAACCAGGCAGGAAACCATTATGCCAAAAAGTGCAGACCATCTCTGCTCTGCTGATTCCCTCACTGCTGACTCCAGAAGCAATTATAAGTCTTGGCCTTGAGACCCCTTTCCTCTTACGATCTCACCACTAGGCCCTGTTTCAGATGTGGAAAGAAAGACTACATGATACCTTTAGCACACATCTGTGCTGTTGTAATGGTCCCCTTTCATATGTAAAATTTTAAAAGTATAATTCTTTAATTTTTCTCTTTTGTCTTTTTTTTTTCTTTTCAGGGCAGATTCATTGAGCTTTATCCTCATCATGTCCAAATTTTAGATATTTGATAGATATTATTAAGCTGCATTGTTTATAATTCATAATTTAACCATATATGGAAGTTTCTTCTAATTTTGTATTTAGCATACTTGCTTACAAAAAAGATAGAAGAGTAGGTGAAATTGTGTATTTACTCTTACCTTCACTTAAAATATTTAATATTATAATTTTAAGATATTTTAAATTAACTATACACATTTTTATCACAATACATCAGTTCAGTTTTATGAACATAACTGTACAAAATATGAGGGATTAACATCAGGAAGATAGTATGTGATATTAACCTATATGTATAGATTAAATCCATACATTGTTTTGTCTTCTAATTTTTCCCTTTATTTCTTAAATTGCAATCAACTTGTGTATATTTTTAAAAATAGTTCACTTTGATGTCTATTGTGTTTTGATTTTTTTAAAATAGGTTCTCATCTTGTGTGCCGGTCCAATCTCAAACATGTGAGATAATCCAGACTGCCCTCTAATCTGTAATCCTCCTGCCACTGTCTGTTGAAAGAGAAGATTGTAGACATCTACAACATACCTGTCCAGGATTTTTCTTTTTCTTTTCTTTTTTTTTTTCCTCACAGGATATAATCCATTTCATTGCTTCCTGCTGTGTTATGGGTGAAAATAAACTGTAAAATTTAGTTCTTTGGAAATTAAACTATATAAAAATATTTTTACATCTGGGATTTAAGTAAGCAATCATTGGCATAATTACAATATTTCCAGTAGTGCCAGAAGTCAAGTTTACTTGGTACGGAAATACACAGCAACCATGTGATAGGTACATAGATCCCACATCCCTAAATTTTTGGAAAATTTATTTATCTCCTTAGAGAAAGTTACTAGGATCATGAGTCTAAATCTCAAACTCTGAATGTTGTTAGGAATGGAAAAAAATCACCTTCGTTAAATCCCTCCAAGCCTTTTTCCTCTGTGGAATTGCACACACGATAATTGCAAGCCGCAGAAGCACTGAGTAGTGTGGACAGCATGTTTTCTTCTTGCCTTTGGCTCCACTACAGGCCAAGTTCCGTGTGAACCTGGCAAATTTAGTTGTGAGATCTGGAGGAAAAGCAAGAACTGGGCTGCAGCTCCAGGTTAGAAAATCATTCTCTCAGAACGCCCCTCCTAAGTCTACCAAGCCCTAAATCAGAGAAAGGTCCACCTTTTCCCCATATATTTGTTGTTGTTTTACCTTTTATTTTTTTTAACACTTTTACAATTTAAATGCACACACCAGAATGGAAAAGTATATGAACTTTGCAGTCATCAGTTTATAAAATCCCTATGATATTAACCATAGCCAGTTGGCATGGACTCAACTTGATTTTCCACCCTAGCTTGACACATTATTCTATCTGGTGTTCTACAACAAATATCTTAACTAGATTTTTCCTTCAAGATTGTTTTCCTCTTATCTTTTTTTTTTTTAACAAATGCCTGTACCAGTCTCTTGAAAAGCAAATCTGATTATATTCTTCCCTAGGTTAATTAGTTATAAGAGCTGTCTGTTACTTTCTGAATACTGTCCTGATTGCATGATGCATCTCATGTAGTTTTTCATAACCTGGTGACTATTTGTTTGCTTTATCAATAAATGATATATTTTTAGTCATAGAAGAGTTGATGTTTTCTCTGGTTTTAGTCACTGGGTGTTTAAATACACTATTCCTCAGCTAAGATAATTGCTTCCTCGTATTGTACTTGTTAGTCTTTTTAGGTGTAGCCTATGTATTCCCTTTTGCAGGATATATTAACTGGTTTTCTAAGTCTTGATTTTCTTTCCTTTGTGATCTAACCCAAGTTGAGAAGCATTGGTCTGTATCATTTTTGATTTGCTTTCAAATTTATAAAGTTAATTAATAAGTAGAAATGGTCAGCACTGCTTTTAAAACAATTCCAATGTGTCTAGCTCTCTCCACATGTACAGCTACTGCCTTTCTAAGGCACTAAATATTACAATTACTGATTTCTGCTCAATTGCTTGTTTTAAGTCTATATATTGTCCACACTGATGCTTTTTACATCAAATGAATCACACTTAAAAAAGTATGGGAATTGATTAGTTTATTAATAACACCCACAACTTGTGCTGCCCAACACTTTCCCATTCTTCTTATCACTTTATACCACTGTCTTTTTCACATGGTCCAAGCATGTAATATTTTTGTTATACCTTGTATTTTTTGTTGCTGTTGATGTTATTCGAAATGTTTTAGCCACTTTTCTCCTTTCTGAGAAAAAAAAATATTTAATGCACAAATTAAAGGAAAAATGCCTTATTTAGCTTACAGTTTGTGGACGTTTCAGTTCATAGTTGGCTGGCTCTAAGGCAGAGTGATGTGGCTGGGCGCGACATACAGGAGAAACAGTTTGTGGCAGGCAGAAGGGAGCAAAGCAGTAAGTGACTAGCTTTAAGTGAGGACCCTCTTTCTGCCCTCTATTTTACTCAGTTTACCCACCTTTATGGCCAGTAGTACTCTCACCCAGGGTGGGGCAGTCTTAATCCTAGCATCCTACCATGACTCAATCTGGACTCAATATGGAAATGTGTCATTTCCGTACTGAAAGTACACGTTAGGTCTATCGATTTCCAACCTATGGCTGGTCATCTGAGGCTTTGGGGGGCGGGATATAAATGTAAGTCACACCACCAATGGAAGTTTTAAAATTACTTTCTCTCTAATGTATTCCCCCAACTGCTTTCCAAAGATGGATCTTTCACTCACCACATGTTAACTCTCATGGTGAAGGAGCTCTTTATTGAATTGTTGCATTTGTATCAATCTCATTTTGTTTGTCTTATTGCATTCAAGCAAAAGAAATAATAGACTTTTTATTTACTTGTGAATGGTATATAGATTCTTAATAAGGTCTACGCTTTTATTGAGATTCTATATTAATAAGGTTCTCAAGAATGGAAAAGGATAATAAAACCTATACAAAGAGATTCATTGTAAGGAATTGGCTCACACAGTGATAGAGACTGAGAAATCCAAAATTATATGGAAAGATGAAAGGCTTTTGTACAAGAAATCCTCGCTACAGTTCTAGTCTAATTCAAAGCATTGAACAGAGGCCCACAAGGAAAAATGATGCAGTTAATCTTAGTCTTTCTGCTGAAAAATACTGTTATTCAGGGAGTATTGGTCTTTGCACATTTTTAATTCCCTCAAATGATTGGAAAATGTGCACCCTTATTTTAAGAAATTTAATTTCATTAATCCTTAGAGAAATGCTCAAAGTAATTTTTAACAAATCATATGGATACAATGGCTGAACAAATGTGATTTGTAAAATGAAACCCAGTAAGTGCCAGTGCCATGGTGATATAATGGTTCTCTTTTGTCAATGGTAGTTGGCTAGATCCTGTCTCATCTGTAGCTTTTCCTTCATGTTTTGCATCTTAGATTAAAAGAGAAATAGCATTGACACATCTATTGTTACCGTGTTTAATTTTCTTTGTACTTCATATTTCCAATATATAAATATTAGAAATTTGCTGGGTTTGAGATAAACAATTATTCCTATTTATTATCTAAGATTTCACCATTTTACTTTGACCATTATTTTACATTGTCTTTAATTGTGTCATTTCCATACCAAAAGTACATTGACAGCCAACATGAAATAATTTTCCTTTTAATGGTGAGTAGAACCTATTCAACATGATTGATACTTTCCTATGTTAGTCCTGTTGCAAAACTTACATTTCATATTTAATCAAATTTATGTAGTATTTAACTAAGTCATTTCTGGAATTATACTTTTAAAATATAGCTTTTCCCTATTTGCAAAATGTTATCTATTTTATTGCCTTAGAATAGTATTCTAATATTGCTATTTACTACTTTAAGTAATGATTAAATTATCTTTAGCTTTCTCCCATAATACTTTACAGATTCGTCTCTAACAGGTTTGATAATCATACTGATTCTATCTTAGGGCAGCAAATATCTATCTCCCAAAGTCTTTAATTTACATAAATGTTTTAATCTCAATGAAAAAAATATATATATATCACCAAATATCTTATGATGATCTTTTTCCAGTTATACTAATTATTGAACAATTTCAATAATTTATTCTGAGGAAGGTTCAGGAGTAATATATACCATGTGCCTTTGATATTAATATACCTGTGACTTTTAAATCTGAGTATGGGTATTTTCAGTTTTATCCTTGATTCACAATTTATGTTTTTGACTTTCGTGAATAATTTATTATCTTCTGCTATGAAGTGCAAATATTGAAAAGTAGGATGACTTGTTAAGTTTCATTTGTCCCATTTTTATGTTATAATTGACTTGATATTTTTGTCTGCCTTCACATTATGCTTGGTGTGCCCTATTGACAGCTAGCTTCATTTATTAAAGATTGCTTTCTAGGGAATATCTGCTGTTAGTATTTGTTTTTAATATAATATTAGTATGCTAAAGTACTATGTTATTCACTTTATTTTTTCTTCACAGTTGTAACTTTGATGTTATGCTATGTAACCTTCTCTTGGAAAAAATATCGAGTCTTCTTATATTTCCTTTTCACTAGTATATTTTTTAACTTTTATTTTCAGTTTTTCCAAAGACATTTCTATGACATTCATCTTGTTTTCTTCTGATTTCTTCTTATTATCTGAGAATATTTATGTTTTTGTTTCTAATTATTTCATGACTTAGTCACTTAATTTTTAAGTTATAATATATATATATATATATTCAGTTATAATATATATATATATATATATATATATATATATATTATATATATAATTATATATTGGATTTTCCTAATCCTTTCAGTTCATTTTGAACATCTAAAGAGAAGTTTGTATTTTTCTGTTAATTGTAATTTGTAAAAATTTTATGGGGCCCTTTCACAGTCTGTAAAGGTAGTATCTGCTTTTGATGGGATCTACAACTCAAATTCTTGTTTATAAAGATCATCCCTTGGTTAGTTTTATGATGATTCTGTTCCAGTTCTTAAATGTGGTATACACATCAAGGCAGATTTTTTAGGTCAATAGCTTTTATTTTCAGTTATTGGGTTTTCACAGACACACATGCATAAAGAAGGTTTCAATTTGAAAATTTTTCTCAAACATTTTCTACATCAGAATATTTAGATTTTCTGCTTATTTTATCTGTCTTGATCTTTCCTGCTCAGTTTTATTTTATTCACAATGGTTTTTCTTAATCTGAAAGACTTTTTCACTTATTGCTTCTCAAAATTCACTTAGCAGAGGTCCAACCATTGCTGTATATCATCAGACCCATGTTCTAAGGGTGCTGTTGTCCATTTCCATCCATCTGTGTTTGGGACTCATAAGTTTCTCTAAGTTCTGAAGACTGTAGACAGAACTTGAGCATTTTACTGTTATTTTAGTTCTTTGTCTTCTTTTTATGGGATATTTGGTACTGGCCTTAGCTATGTCACAGCTGTTATTTTCTGTATAAAATTCATTCATTCAGCATGCATCTCTCACATGTCCATTAGTAGTTGGAATATGTTGCATGTAGAGGCAGATATTCCTTTCTTTTAAAACAGAGTCTAGAATAGAAATACATGGTGTGTGTGTGTGTGTGTGTGTGTGTGTGTCTAATGTGGGGGATCAAATCGAAGCCTAGTGAATGTTAGGTACACACTTGGCAACTGAACTACATCCTGAGACCTCAGTAATATCATCTACCAGGGGATAGTAAGTGGACAAACAAAGGACAAGTGAGTTCAGAGAAGGAAGATTACAACTGAGCAATGGAAATCATTTGAAAAATCGAATAAATGTATTTATAATAACTTTATTCTATTTCATCATATAATAATTTTTGTATTTTTATATAGATAGATGATGCTAAGTTCACTAAAATAAGGTAGAATAGTAAGTTTTCATACATGTGTTTGTTTACTCCATAGATTTCAGTATAGAAACTGATAGATATTTGTTATTGTATTCCAAATAGTGTATATTGTAATCCAAATATTGTAATCCTTTTTCT
Source organism: Hydrochoerus hydrochaeris (assembly GCA_004027455.1). Lineage (NCBI taxonomy): Eukaryota > Metazoa > Chordata > Mammalia > Rodentia > Hydrochaeridae > Hydrochoerus > Hydrochoerus hydrochaeris. Next base: position 13,991 of record PVLA01003523.1, on the reverse strand, counting down.
AGTCCACCTCACAATCTGGAAAATTATATTTGTAATCTCGTAGAAATGTTATTGGCTTCCCAGTGACTTAATTCCAATTTACCACCTCCGGTGAAACCCAAGGCAAGACTAAAGACACTAATGCATTTTCAAAGTTATGAGAAGCTAAAGGGTTCTAAATCTGATCCAAGTGAGAATACAGGGACAAGGCCTAGATCCAAGGCCTCTCCCAGAACTGATTATCTCATGAAGAAGGGAGTGGTTCAAGGATGAGTAGCAGTGAGGATGGTGGGAATTATGTGAGTGAGGTGAGCTGAGCTAGCTGGGAAAAGAACAAGTACCTCTACAATATGCAGGGAGAAAGATATGCAGAAGGACCAGTTTGCATAACTCAATTGGGATAGCATGTGAATGAATTTAGGAGGCTGTTGCTTCAGTGTCTGATATGTAAACTTTTGTGCCCTGGGAAGTCATAGCCCCTTATTTTCAGGATTCTACCCAGTTGACGTTTCTGGAGCTATTTGGTTCCATCATCTGGCTGTGTTCAACTATCTATAGGGAACATGGTTTGAGGAAACAGGAAACTGTCAACTGGCCCCCAGGATTACACATCAGTACCTTAGCTAGCCTTATTTACATTGCTTAGAACCAATTGAAGGGAGGAGGAAATAGCTTCAGCAGCTTTGCGCATATCAGTACATGGAGAAAGTCATTTTAACTAATTCTGAAACAATTCTTGGGCATTCAAAGGGGTCTCCTACAACTCACTCATTAACTTTTTGTCCATATGATTCATTCTTCAATATTTTTTCATAAACATTTAGTAGATAATAGTATCACATCTTTTTTTTATTATAGGGTCTCAGTATGTAGTTCAGTTTGGACTTGAACACACAACATAGCATAAGGTAACCTGAAACTCACATTGATCTTCCTGATCCAGTCTCCTGAGTTCTGGGATTACAGGCAACACCATACCTGGCAGTATCAAAAGTCTCAATGAAATTATTTGACTTCTGCAAAAAGCTACAACTATATAGAAAGACTTCATACAGCAAAAAGTTAGTTCAGTTTATTGCTGAAACTTAAAATGACACGTGTACATTTTGATCAAGAATTTCAATTTTAGATCATAGTTCAAGAAGGAATGTTTTTCTTTACCAAAACATACTACTTGAAAAGTCATCATGAAAAAAAGTATGCAATACTCAAATCAAGTTCAGAATTTTCACATCCTTAGGAACAATATAAAAACATGAGTTTTGTGAACTTTTACACTTTAAAAAATCTATAAGCAATTAATTATTATTTTTAAATATATTGTATCTTATGATTCAGGCATAAGATATAAATGGTGAACCTGGGGAAATTTTTCCATGCTTTATCTTGGACAATGCTGATTTTATTGACAAAATCCAGTGAATTCCAGTCATAATGAATTATTGAAACCTAAACATAGAAGTGGTAAATAATCATTATAAAACTATTATTTCACATATTAAGATTAAATAACACATTAAATAGTCTAATATTAATGATAATTATTAAGTAAAAACACAACCTGATTATTAACTCATGTTTACATGCTCAAAGGTAAATAATGATGGGAAAAAGCCATGCTTGTAGCCAAAGAGACATCTTTGCTTTACTTCTGTTTTTTCTAGGAACAAATTTAGAATCTCTATTGTAAAGTATGAAATACCACATATTCATATTTAACTTTGTTGGCCAGTACATCTCAAAAATAAAATGGGAAAAATGGCATGTTTTTTTGGAAAATATTTTCCTGCATAAAGTATACAGATGTATGGGGAAATTAAAACAGTAAAGATGCTTCCCAGAGTTGGCTAATGAGATGAGGTAATGGACATATGCAAGCATCATATGACCAGGTCAGAGCCAACATGAAAACTATGACCATGAATCACATGGTTTTTCACTTTGCACATAATAATATTCCAAAAGACATTAAATATTTAAATATTGATTTTAAATATTTAAATATTGACTTTAAATATTTTTGATGTGTGAAACCTCATGGTAGGAATATTCATTAAAGTAAATCACAATAATCATATTTGAATATATCTCAGTTATATGGCTTTTGATACCTTCATTCATCTAGAAGAAAAATTCAATTTCTTTTGGCAGTTTTAATCTTTATTAATATGTGTTTATAGAACATAGTGATTACCTGCTTTATGTGGAGTTTCCAAATGTGCATAACATATGAATTATTTTTTAATTCCTTTTCTCCTACTCAACACACATTTATTGATTCCCTTCCTATTTGAAAAAGGATCCATCTCCCTATTTCCTATTACCTTGCATTTTGCTCTTTATTTATATCTTGGGCTTATCATACAAGAAGAAATATGATATTTAAGCTTCTGTGTCTGATTTATTCCACTTAACAGTGTGGTTTCAAGGTTCATCCATTTTTTACAAATGATTCAAGTTTATCCTTCTTTTAAGGCAAGTAGTACTATATTATATAAAGGCTACATTATATAAAGGCTATATGTATAAAGGCTACATTTATACAATTTATACATTTCATTCTTCATTTACTTATTGATAGACACACAGGCCACTTCCAAGATTTAGCTATTATGGATTGTGTTTCTAAAAACACGAAAAAGCAGGCATGAATAATCATAATATGATCTTAAATCTTTCCGGAGGATAACTAGAAGGAGAATAGCTGGATAAAATGGAATTTTTATTTTGAATTTTTGAAGATTCTCTGCACTGATTTCCATATTGGCTATACTACTTTACATTCCCTTGAACAATGCAGAAGGGTTGTTTTTCTCCCTGGCAGCCTCACTATTGTGTGTTATTACATGATTTTGTGATGATAGCCATTCTTTCTGGAGTAATGTGAAATGTCAGTTTTGTTTTAATTTGAATTTCTGCAATGGTCAATGACAGTAAACATTTTGTTCATGTATTTATTGGTCATTTGTACTTATGCCTCTGAAAATTGTTTACTAATTTCACTTGTCCATTTTTTTATCATGTCTCCTATATGGGGCCTAATTTTTTTTAGTTCTTTATATATTATAGAAATTAGTCCTGTTTGAGAAAAACTTGGCAAAAGTTTTTTTCTCCCATGTTGTACATCAAAATGTTAAAATAGAAGCACTTAATCTCCTAGAGGGTAAATCAGTGAAACAGTTGAGGATCTTGATGTAGGCAAGGTCTTCTGAACAGAACTCCAAACATAATGAGAAATATTTCAAAGAACACAGAGATCGGATCATATCAAATTATAAACCCTGTGTGCAGCAAAAGGACCCACCAGCAGAGTTAAGAGACAAGCGAGCTATATTCCATTATCTATGCTTTTAAGAAGAGAAGAATATTGCAGTATAAAATATTATTTTTATAAAAATTTTAGACAAGCCTTTCAAGTGAACCTCAATTGATTATGGTTATGCAAAGAAAGACAAAATACATCCCTACTTCATGTTTCTTTATGGCTTTCACTGTATTTCATACTCACTGAATATTTTACATTATGGGGAAGCATGATTTTGTACAATGATTATTATTTATTCATTCATCCATTCACTGTGGTCCTAGGGATTAAACCTAAGCACCGCACATTCTTGACAAATCTCTACCATTGAATTATACACCTAGGACTCTACATAATAATTTGAAACACTGACAATACTGTTGCTTTCTAGTTTATCATTTTAATTTGTCACATTCAATGAATGACAAACTTCTGGCAGAGGAGATCTATAAGCTGCAATACATTGAAAAGATGTACAGGTTTCCTAAAGTACATACAGTAAGATATGAGAAAAGAATGATGATTTTTCAGGTATGATTAGTAATCAGAGGAGAAACAGAATCCAAGTATTTTTATAATGTCCACTCAACCCATGTAGATAATGAAAGCACATGATTTGCAGAACATATTAAGGGAACAGCCAAGTGATTATCTATGGTATTAGCATGGCTAACAGGGAAATGGGTTCTATTCCTCTAGGAAATGGCAGAATGAACACGTAGACATTTATTGATCTTATTAGTTGCCAGTCCTAACACAGGACCAAATACTAGGGCTGTAAGGGCAGAAAGCTTTTTATGAAGACACCCAGGGGGCACATGAAACCTCCAACTTCATGGTCCAGGGTCACCTCTGGTCATTGCTCCTTGCAGCCTGATGCTACACTCCTCAGCCATCACAGCCATATTTTAATCAGCTCTTGATACATATCTAACTACTACTTAAACAATTCTAAAAATGAACCCCTGGCAACATTCATATGGTGTTAGTTCTGTAGGTGGGCAGGATAGAGGATTAAGGTGGCATAAGAGAAATGCTACAGAGTCCCCACAAGGGCATTGCCTTGTGGAACTGCCCAGATTTGGTCACTGCAGATATCCCAGAATTGCAGTAGTTCCTATGCAGCACCAGCCTAGAGAAGCTGCAGGCTTGAGACAGCAGTCTATGGTACTGTTGAGCAGGCTGAGTCCCAAAACCCAGAGGGGCAGGGCTGATATGATTTTGGGTGATCAACCCCTCACTTGAATTCTGAATGACTTATGTATACCGCAGCATTCTTCCTTGGACTCTAAAAATGATGTCCTTTAGCATGGGCCTAACATATGGGATAAGATTCATACAAGGTTAGTCTCCATGCTAGGTTTAAGCACTACATGTTCTGTTAGGTTGTAGATTTGCTAGCATTTTGTTTCTCTGTTTTCTTTCTTTCTTTGCTTACTTCTCTCTTGAAATAGAATTGTCCGCTCTATGACTGTTCAACCACTTTCTTTCGAAAGCATATGCAGTAATTTGTTTTGATTTGATGGGCTTGTGGCAAGAGCACAATTTACATCAAGGTGAAACATAGCTTAAATTTCAGTCATGGATTTAATTTTAAAGTTGATGGTGGAATGAGTTGAGACTTTTGGATCTGCTGTGGTGGCATGGATGCATTTTGTGTGTAAGAACATGAATTTTGGGGGCTGGAGATAAAAATTCTATAGTTTCAATGTGTCATCCAAAATTAAATGTACAATATTTGGCATAATGTAATGTTTCTCACCTTAAGAGTAGATTAAAAGAGTCCCAAAAGTGAGTTTTGTGTATGTTCTTATTGTTCAGACCAGAAAATTAGACCATCAACAGATGCTGGCGTCTTGATCTTGGACACACCCTGCACAACAGAAATCCAATCTTTCTACTCATTATAAATTGTCTAGTGTCAAAGATTTGATTACAGCAGCACAAAATAAGCTGAGGTTTATTTTGAATGGCAAAAAATGCATGAATATGACAGTAAATGTGTCACTTCATTTTACAAACAGTATAAAATCTGTTCAAGGTTGTCAGAAGCATTGTGGCTTACTAGCATAAATTTATGAAGGAAGAATTATTTAAATTCAAAAAGGAAAATCAAGGCAGGAAAACTGATGCACTACTGGAATCCCAGCACTCAGGAGGCTGAGGAAGGAGGATCAATACAAGTAAGGTCAATCTGAGCTACAAAGTAAATTTAAGATCAGACTGAACTGTAAAGTGAGACCTTTTCTAAAAAAATGTAATAGTACAAATATAAAATGGTGTATACTTGTATGTGTTATGTACACCTGTGTCCATGCATTTCTACATTCCTGGAAGATTCAAGAAGGCTTGAATCTACTGGGTGTAATTTTATCTGTTCATGTAGTGCTGTTGGGAGATGAAATCACATAAAACCAAATTGGAAATTGGCTTTATGCACAAAATGTTCCCTAATATATCCATGTGTCAGAGCAAATTCCTTTGTTCAAAACAAAGGAATAATTACATATACAAAGTTTGCAAAAAGGGTATAAACACTTCAGGAAAACAAAAAACTTGCATAAATATTTTAATACTGAATTTACTGAGGTGATGAGATAGTACAAGTTACCTTGTGTGGTGGATTAGCTAATGGTAAACTTCTAACACTAAGCTGAACTGAGTCAGCATGGTGCTGTGTATGGAGGGCCACCTGAGGATTGTTACCCACAGAATAAAAGGAGAACTTGAGGGAGATATGGTGTTCTGTTGATTCTCCTAGAGAAACTTTTCATTCTAATATGAACTCAGCTGTTCTCATCATTGAAGGACCTCAGGCCCTCACTCTCACTTATGGTGGATGTTGCTCTTTTCAAGGTAGCTCTGGTCCTAATCTTGAACATCACTTCCTGGCTCTAGTGCAGAACCTTCACCCTGCTGGCACAGATCCTTCACCCCACTGGTACAGATTTTCTGGCATCCACCACTGAGCTGGCCTTCCCAGGGCAGATCCTTGATGTGGACCTGCATGAGACATTGCTGTAGGCTGCAGGGATGCAGTTGGATTAGGGGAGGTTTTTGCCATGGGATCCAGGCCATCAGCTGGATTCTTTAGGTCTCTAGTGTGAGGGCAGATCTCCCGGACACTTTTGTATTTGATAGTTTGGGGTCAATATTATAAAGAAATCCTGTAAATTATTTCTCTTGCATGAAATCTTTTCCCTTATAAACCCTGATTGGTATCTAAAATTATGATGTACTCAAAGTGGGGTGGTCCTTGGCTTCCAGACATTTGTTAGTAGAGTGAACCGCTCTCTGATTAGCACTGATGATTGAGATTGCTACAGATGCATTTTCAGTGTCTTCACTGAACACTGGTAATGTAGTGGGTTTTCTATTTTTAATATATAAGACATCTTCTAGGTTCCCCAATACAAAGTTAACACCATCTGTCAAAAAATAATCATATTATTTTACAAAATGCCTCATTCATATACACGATGCAACCTAATGAAACATGTGTGAAAAGAACAGTTGTTTTTATAGAAAGTTTCCATGAAAAGAGATGCAGATATGTATCTTTTATTTAAGTAAGGTTAAGACAATATAAAAATAAAAGAAATCAACTCATTTGAATATGCCTATTTGCTCTAATTATTTTATTTGTATCCTAGTTTCTTGTTTCACTTTAAAGATATTAAATTTTAAATTTCTGTTTCGTTCTATGGATGTAATGTATGCAGAAAAGGAGAGATTTTAATTAGATTTTTTTTCCTAGAAAACAATTTGCATTTAAATCTTCTGGTATAGAGGAATTTATGTTTCACTGAAGTTAATACATTAAATGGATCTTTAAGCACATTTAGGAGCACTAATCAGTATTGGTCTCCATCGTATTGGTTAATATGACTCTGTCTTGTTCAGCAAAATTATCAGCCATTTTTTCTAGTATATATCCTGAAATATTAGTAATGTATCAGAACAAAATATTTTTCTCCTTTATAGTCCTGTAACTTAGAACAGCATCTATTATGACTCCTTTAAAATTAGAGTTTCAAGGGCTGGGGATTTAGCTCAGTGGCATAAGTGCCTGCCTTGCAAGCGCTTGGTTGTGAGTTTAATCCCTGGTACCAACAACAACGACAAAATTAAAATTAGAGTTTCTACAGTAGTGATAATTGTCTCAGCATGTAGGTCTCTCTTGCGATATGAAGTCACACATAATCACTTCTAGATGGGGAAATAGTGTCATGTAAACTGTTTTTATGTTCGGAAATCAACATACATCTCTTCTACTCACACCTTTCTACTAGTATTCAATCAAAGTACCCTTTGAGGGCTTAACAAAAATAAAAACATCATTTTTTTAGATTTATAAATTCAGAAATAAGTTATGCAAACATACATAGAAATAAAATATTTGAAACTTCAAATAAGTGAAGGAATCTTGTGTTTGGTAACAATATAATATAAGTACAATAATGACTACACTGCCATATATGTGTGTACCACTCAAAAATATATCAACTTATTTAATCACCTCCATATGTTAAGTCATTTATTGCAAAAATCATGAGAAATTGTTTCCATGAGTGTAACTATTTTTGAATTAAAAATTTTGAGTATCAGGAGGAAATGCTTGATTTATAAAGCTCACTCCTATTTACTGAAGATAAATTATAAATTTAACTTAATTTTTCTAATTATCAACATTGTCTTGATGAGTTGCTAGAATACTGTTTTATAAATCTATTCAAATTTCTGATATATTTGACTTTTTTTGTTATTTCCATATATATGCCATTTAATCAGACTTTTAAAAGTTTTAAAAATTTACTGGAGTTTAGGACAAATAACAGGATGTCCAAGGACTGCAATACAAAGATATTTAAGAGTAACAGACATCATTGCCAAAACACAATGTGTAGCAGTTTTTTAAAAAGTACACAAGATACAATAACTGTAAATTTATTGCTGCACATATAAAAAGATATTAAATGTCCTTAAATGCTACATAAAACAGTTAAAATGGTAGTCATAATTATTCTGACTATTAAATTTAGATGTTTTAAATATATATTAAATATATCTTATTCATGTAACAGAATATATTTTTCCTTATAACTACCCATGGGAAATCATAGAAATTTGCAATATATCATGAAAGTTAAAGAAAACAAATCAGTAAATTTGATAATTAAAGTTAAAATCATTTGATTAATACATGGGATGATGATTTTTCCTTAAGTATTTCTCCTACTCTGTTTTATTTGCATCCGCTCATTTAGAGTGAACATTTTTTATTACATACAAAATCTCCTCAAACTGTCTCTTTTATTTTGATTTTTATATATATGTTGGATTTCTCATGTAAGAAAAGCCATGCTGTATTTAAGCCATGTATCAGAACTACTTCACTTCACATTTTGGTCTCAAGGCCCATCCACTTACTTACAACCACTTGTTTATCTTTCTATAGAGCAGAATGGTTCTCCACTGTGTGTAAATATCACATTTTCTTTATCCACGCCTGTATTGATGGATACAGAAAACACTTCAAAGATATAGGTGCTACGCATTATGCTATCAATGTTCACTCCTATCTAATAATTTCTTTAAACATTGTGAGGAACTTGACAAGAACATGTCACTAAAATCAAAGTTCACAAAGATTTTACCACATTAACTATCTTTTCTCTGAGCATATCTAATTAAGAAATTATAGAACTCAGAAAATGTAAAGCCTTTATAGCACCAAATAAGAATGAATAGATTGATTTAGGAATTCATGTGGATGCTTTTAGAAATTATATTTTTATAAATAACCTTAAGTGTTCATGTCCTCAGGGGAGCACTGACACCCAGGGAGATTGAAAATTGATGGGTTCTTCAGATTGTCCTTTAAAATATAAGAAAATGTGTTAATTTAATAGTTATTAATGATTTTTGTTCATTTGAGCATATGTATATGTAGTACAACTAACATAAAAATATAAATCTCACTTTAATTAATTATTGAAAGACAAGGAGAATTGCTTTGTTTACTGGAAAAGTATTTCATGTTTAATATATAAATAATGCCAACAATCTGGTTTCTTGCTCCTTTGAGAACTTATGTTTCCTTTTTCCATATTAAATTGGCTTGCTTCATAAATAGGAAATGACAATGAACAGTCCTTTCAAAAGGACAGCCAAAGGAGAAAGTGATGTGCATATTCAGTGTCAAAATTCAATCTAGGAAATCATGTCCCACAAAGATTTTGTTTAACGTTTTCTAAGTGAAAATAATCCTACCAGAATAACATGGCACATTAACTAAAATTAAGCTATTTTAATGATTATACCTACAAATATTTTCAAATATTCATATTATTGAAATAATCATCTTGTGCAAGAATTTTCTATTTTCACTGTTACTTATGTATAGATCATTTAAAATACTGAACACATTTGATTGTCACATCATTGTTATTATTTTTTTACATTGGTACCAAGGATCAAACTCACAACCACACACTTGCAAGGCAGGCACTTATGCTGCTGAGTGTAAATCCCCAGCCCCTAATGTCATTGTTATTAATACAAAATATACTAGGAAAATTAACACTTAACTAATCTTCATTGTCACACCTTAATGAAAGTATTTAGTATACTAAAGAGAAATAACAGACAGCTCCCTAATATAGCACTGTACAATGTTTTAAGAGTATTATTACTTACTGTCATTTCAGTGACCCTACAGGTTCTATTTTATTAAAAATATTAAATACAAATATAAGGGAAGGAATCTATTCTAGAAATTTATGTAATAAATAAACACGAGTATTTGAGTTTCTAAACATCACCCCATAGTCCACTATACAACTCTCAAAAGATTTTTTTTATTTAAAGATAAAAAAACAGAAAAAAGGTAGAAATATTACAGAATTTCAAAAAAAAAGATAAATAGTAACAGTTAACTGGTTGATAAATTACATATTGTCATTTTAGAAATAGTTGTTTAAGTCACAAAATTAGAGCATAGAAAGTAGACATTCAAGCAGTGAGACTGCAAACAGATCTGTTCAACAATCCAACAAGAACTTAGAAATGTAGTTATCAATCCTACACACTTAAATATTCATGCAGTTATATCTTTTATAGCACTTCCTATTTCCTCTCTTTTTTACAATAGCAATTATGCATTTTTTAAAAAAATTTTATTTAAAGAGAAAAAAAGCAAAACAAAAAAGGTAGCAAAAACACAGAATTCTAAAAAAAAAAAAAAGAAAAAAACACTAAGAAATCACTAGTTGATAAATTACATATTGTCATCTTTGGGTGTAGTTGTTCAAATTACAAAGTTAAAGGATGCATAGTAGACATTCAAACAGTGAGACTGCAAACAATTCTTCTCAAAGATTCAACAAAGATTCAGCAACTTGGTCATCTATTTTACACACTCAAACATACATGCAGTTATATACATTAGAGCACTTTCTTTTCCTCTCTATTTTACAATAGCAATTACAAAAACTTTGGGTTTTATTACTCTTATAGTTCTTATTAATTTTTACACTAGAGACACAATGCAATACTTATAAATATGATTCTTATTTATTTCACTAATGAGGATTGTCTCAAGTTGTCTCCATTTACCTATGAAGACCTCAAGATTTTATAGCTGAGTAATATTCCATTGTGTAAAAATACACATCTTTTTCATCCATTCGGCAGTTGGTGGGCATCTTGGCTGTTTCCAAGATTTAGCTATTACAAATTGTGCTACTATGAACATGTGTGCACATATATCACTGTGATATGAACTTGTCAGTTCTTCTGGGAAAATACCCAGGATAGGAATAGCTGGATTGAATGGAACTTCCAATCCTTATCTTCTGAGAATTCTCCATATGGATTTCCATACTGGTTGCACCAGTCCACATTCCCACCAACAGTGGAGCAATATTCCCTTTTCCCCCGCAGCCTCACCAACATTTGTTATCAGTTGATTTCTGGATGGCAGCTATTTTTTCCAGAGTGAGGTGAAATCTCAATGTTGTTGTAATTTGCATTGCTCAAATGACCAGTGATGGTGTACATTTCTTCATGTATTTATTTGCTATTTGTATATCTTTCTCTGAGAACTGTGTGTTCATCTCAGATGCCCATTTTTGGAGTCTTTGAATTTGGGGAGCTTGATGTTTTTCAATTCTTTTTATGTTCTGGATATAAGTCCTTTGAGGGGTTTCTGGCTAAAATTCTTTCCCACTCTGTGGGTTTTCTTTTCACTCTGTTGGTGGTTTCCTTTGAAGCGTAGAAACATTTCAATAATATGAAATCCCAGTTGTTGATTCTTTGAAGTGTTTCCTGTGCAGTTTGCATTTTGTTAATAAATTCTCTGCCTACCCCTATGCCTTCAAGATTTCTACCTACCTTGTCTTCCAGTAGACTTAGTGTTTCTGCTTTAATATTTAGGTCTTTGATCCGTTTAGTCTTTAGTTTTGTGCATGATGATATGCATGGATCTAGTTTCAGTCTTCAGCATGTGGAGTCATTTTTTCCAACACCTTTTATTAAAGAGACTATCCTTCCAGTGAACATGTTTAGCCCTTTGTCAAATATCAGGTGTCTGAGTGTTTTTGTAGTTGTGCTTGCATTTTCTAATGTGTTCCATTGATCCTCATGTCTATTTCTTTGCCAGTACCATGCTGATTTTATCTCTGTGGCTCTGTAGTATAGATTCAAGTTAGGAATTGAGATGCTTCCTGCCTTGCCTTTGTTGCCCAGAATAGCCTTTGCTATTCTAGGTTTCTTCCGTTTCCAAATGAATTTTAGGAGTGCTTTTTCTAGATCTGTGAAGTATGTCGATGGTATTTTGATGGGGATTGTGTTAAATCTGTATAACAGTTTGGGGAGTATGGCCATTTTCACAATGTTGGTTCTTCCTAGCCAAGTGCAAGGAATGTTTTTCCATTTTTTAGTATTCTCTGCAATCTTCTTTTTCAGTGTAATATAATTTTCAGCATATAGGTCTTTTACATTTTTAGTTTGGTTGATTCCTAAGTATTTCATTGTTTAGATGTTATTGTAAAGGGCGATATTTCCATAATTTCTATCTCAGTGAGTTTTTTGTTTGTGTACAGGAATGCTATTGATTTTTGAGCATTGAGTTTGTATCCTGCTACACTGATGAACTTGTTTTTTACCTCTAGTAGTCTTTTAATGGAGTTTTTTGTGTCTTCTATATAGAGTATCATGTCATCTGCAAATAGTGATAATTTAACTTCTTCCTTTCCTATTTTTTTCTCTCTCTTGTCTGATTGCACTGGCTAGTGTTTCCAGAACTGTATTGAAAAGGAGAGGTGATAGTGGACATCCTTGTCTTGTTCCTGATTTTAAAGTGAAATTTCAGTTTTTGTCCATTTAGTATAATGTTGGCTGTTGGTTTGTCATAGATGGCCTTTATAAGGTTGAGGTAGACACCATGTATTCTGAGTTTCTAAAGGGTTTTTATCATAAACATGTGTTGGAGTTTGTTGAAAGCTTTTTCTGCATCTATTGAGATGACCATGTGGTTTTTGTTTTTGGCTCTGTTGATGTGATGTATTACATTTATTGATTTGCGTATGTTTAATCATCCATACATTCCTGGAATGAACCACACTTAGTCATGATGTATAATCTTCTTGATGATTTGCCGCATTCTATTTGCCAGTATTTTATTGAGAATCTTTGCATCAATGTTCATTAGTGAGATTGGTCTATAGTTCTCTTTATTGGTTGGAAAGGTCGAACCAATAAGGAGTATCAGAGTAATACTTGCCTCCAGGAATTTGGTTCAGAGTAATACTTGCCTCCAGGAATGATTTAGGGAGGATTGCTTTCTTCTTAATTTCACTGAAGAGTTTAAGGAGTATTGGCATCAAATAATCTCTAAATTTCTTATAGTATTCAGCTGTAAATCCATCAGGACCTGGGCTTTTCTTTGTTGGTAAATTTTTAATTATGTTTTCAATTTCAATAGCTGATATTGGGTTGTTCAAAATTGCTATATCTTCTAGGTTGAGCTATGGCAGTTCATATGTTTCTAGAAATCTCTCCATTTCCTCTGTTTTCCACCCTATGTGAGTAGAGATTTTAAAAGTAGGTATCCATGATTTTTTGAATTTCCACGGGATCTGTAGTAATTTCCCACTTTTCAGTTATTATTGCATGAATTTGATAAGGTTAGCTAGGGGTTTGTCAATTTTTTTATTCTCTCAAAAAAACCACCTCTTTGATTCATTAATTCTTTGTGTTGTTTTTTTAGTTTCAGTTGCATTAATTTCTGCTCTAATCTTTCCAATTTCCTCTCCTCTATGAGCTTTGGGTTTAGTTTGCTCTTTTTTTCTAGAAGTTTGAGATGAAGCATTAGATTGTTTATTTGTGCTCATTGTTTTCTTGATATGACAATTTATTACTATATGTTTCTCTCCTAAGACCGATTTCATTGCATCCCACAGATTACAGTGTATTGTTTCTGTATTTTCACTGAATTGTAGGTATTGCTTTATTTCTTCTTTAATTTCATCTGTAGCCCACTGGTTGTTCAAAGGTTGTTATTTAATTTCCATGTATTTTGCAGGTTTTGCAATTTCTTTTGCCATTAATTTCCAATTTCAGTGCACTATGTTAAGATATTATACATGAGAAGATTTCAATATCTTTGCATTTACCTAAGAATATTTTATGGGATAATATATGGTCT